>JAUKPT010004957.1:0-10759 GCA_032273505.1 Nanomia bijuga
CTATAACTCGGCCGGGTTATACCTCAATTGCTTCATTTTTAAGGATTTTAGAGAGGGGGGGCGGAATCCGCCCCCCCCCCCAGTAATAAAGCACTCAAAAAAAGCCCAGTACGTTTAGGGTTAAGCTAAGGAAACATAAAAACAAACCTTTGAATATTTTTAAAATAAACTAAACACCAAAAAATACTCTTGTTAGCCTTATTAGTCCGCTAACTCACACAAATTTGATTTTTGGACCATTTGTACAGAATATACACACCTGTTTTTTGTAGAGTATTCGCCATAAGTATTAGAAAGAAAAAACATGTAAATGTTATTGATAATATTTCAATAAATCGTCCTCCAAACTAGGGTACAAATGCATTTATCTTGACAAGATGTTTTATCAAATATACCATCTTTCGATAAACTCCGTTAAGTCAAGTACAATCCGTGTTGACAAATTAACTGGTTAAGAAACGCGTAATTGAGAGTAAAATTGCTTGGTCGAAAAGAATATCCGGTGGCATATAATTTAAGTTGGTGTCAAAAATAATTTTATGCAGCTGATGACACTTTTTATCCGATATCCGACCGGTATTTTAAGCTTTGAATAGCTATCGTTATGCTAATGTAAGATAAATTGGCGGTAGTCAGTTGGTTTATCGAGCCAAGAGATTGCTGTAAACAGTAAACTGTTTCGCTTTGTGCGTTTAAGCTATTTCCAACGGTCAATATTTTGGCCAGTAGCGACCCCCCTTGGGGGGGGGGGAGAAATAAGCGAATTTTGGAAATTAGGGAAGAAATGAAGCGATTTCTATTGTTTCGCACCCTAAAACAGGGAAGAAATAAAGCAAAATAGCAAAGTGTCAGGGGAAGAAGAACTTTTGGCCAAAATATGTACCGTTGGCTATTTCCGCACGTCGCATTAACATCGATAACGATACTTGTTACTTGTATTCTAGTGATGTATTTAAATGATTGGGAATGAGTGAAAGGGGTTCCACAATACGGTTTTGGTACAAGGATCGCCACTCATGTCTTTGGTAACAAAACGTCTTATTGACTATTGATTTTGACCAGTTAATTTTGACCAATTAATCGGTTAATTTTCTTTAGGCGCCAGGAAGAACCAAGAGTGACACAATTTACTTTCAGCAATAATTCAATTGCTGTATTCCTTCTTCTTCTACAATTTACAGGTAAACTTGTCGGCTGATTGGCTGAAAAAATAAATAATGAGAGTTTTGATTGGTTCAATTCAATATATCACAGTTCGATGCGTTGGTACAACTAAAAATCATGATAACATTTCTAATTGAACCAAACAGAATCTTGATAACATAATTTTGAACCAACCAAACGGCATATTTTCGAGACGATTCATTATATTTCTTTATCCTCAATTTAAACACGTTTTCAGTAATACCTAATATATTGTTTCAACATATTAACATATGAACAATAATCGATCGTTTGATAAGGCGGCCCAAATTACCTAAGGACCACTCCCATTTGCTATACACTTCCTATTCAAACTGAACTTAAATATACTACATTGAAATTGATTGTTTGATTGATTGATTGAAGCGTCGCTAAGCGACAAGGCTTATTTTGTAAATACTAAATGTACACTCCCTAAGTGATTTGTTTAGCTTGTTACAATACTCCGATAAGTTAAGAAACTGAAATAAGTTGAGAAACTAGAACATGAGAAACTTTAAACAATTTAGACCGCGCTCACTCTCGCTTACTTGCTTGTACTTGTATATGTAAGAAGAAAAATTCTAGTAGAATATATACGTCGTTGTTTAGTAATGATTTGACGAAAAGGGAGGACAGAATGACAGCTAATGGGATAAACATCGAAGGGTTTGTCACTGTCAATATAAGCGTACGAAAATTGATGGGACTTTTGCAGACTCAAATATATTCGGGAAAAGTATACTTGACTTGAACAGTGACTTCATCTCTCGATAGGTTTAAGAAACAAGTTATGACAGCTTACACAAACTGGAATTAGTTAAGAAAGTTTAAACAATTTAGATCACTCTTTCTCACAACTTGTATATGTTGCATTTGTAAAAAGAAAGTCTTTTAGTGATAATTATTATGTTGAAAAGGAAGGAAAATTATATCATTCATATTTTAAGGTAAATAATAATGACGAAAGTTAAATTTTTTGGTTAGACTGGTTTTAAAGCACCAAGAATTAATTGCTAATTTTCAAATTTTGTGGATATGGAAAATAGCATTTAAGTGCACAAAAAGTCACGAGCAGAAAAAGTCTTAATAAAATATACCAGATTTCGACAAATGAACATAAGCTAACGCATGAAATGAAATGGTAATAGAAATACATCTGTCAACAAGAGTCGAAACGTCGAAATCTGGGTCTTTTTCTTTTGACTATCTAGTCCCCTTCCCACAAAGAGCAGAAAAAGGCACCAGCAAGAAATGACGCAAACAAATTCTTGCGACTTTCGCGTCATTTTACGCTCGGGACATTTAGTTCCCTCACTAAAGATGTTTCTCACAATACATTTTGTTCCATTTCTTGCGGCAATTAGTGCTCGGGACTCTTTTTCGCGACTTTTTGTGCACTTGAAGAAGCAAAATAATAATTTTTTGGTGTGAATATGGTTCTATTATACATGGCAAAAAATATTTTATTAGCCGCTATAGAATCTTTTATATTTTTATATTTTGTATTTATTTTCCCCTGGACAAGTAATCTTTTTATGAGGGGTATGATGTTAGAGGATTTTTTTTTTATTTGGGGGCGGGGGGGGGGGGGGTACGAAAATATTTTACGAAAATATTTTGGAAATGATTTTTGGGGGGTAAGAAAATATTGAATTTTGAACTATTTTGATGGTGTAGACCTTGCTAGATGGTTTTTGTACAGAATCAAAATTTATAAAATATCCAGGCACAAATATAATATAATGCCAAGAAATTAAAGAACTAGTTGGACTGGTTTTAATAGAGTTAAATGATAAGTTTAATGTTTTAGATTATGAATATGAAAAAATAATAAATAGTGGCAAACTAACTATGATTTGATGGAAGGGCAACTGATTTAATTTAATTCACATAAACATACGAGAAAGCATTACTGTAATTATTACTCGTGTTTATACGTGCAATTAGTGAAAAAAATATTGCTGAATATTGCAAATTGAGAACAAGAGTTCAACTTGATGGTGAGACCCCACCCCCTTCTAGAAAAGGTGAACAGTGAAAGTATATCTGATCTTCCTCCACTTCGAACCTTTGTAAACAAGTGCTTATAGTTTAAACACGACACAAGATCAACAAAAATAACTAAAGAAATAATAATAGAAATATTGCTTATTAAACATTAACCTTGTTTTTTGTACCGTGGTTTTCGAAATACTACTGACAAAAACATCTTGAATCCTTGCAAATCGAGTGCTAAGAGATTCATTATAAAAAGAAAAAACACAAGTAGGAAGTGGTAAACAATGTCTTTAGTTGTCGCTATAACAACATGGTAACGAAAGAGTACGCTTACATCTTCACTAAAGCTATGGATGAATTGCTGGAAGAAAACAAAATACTTCGCTTATCCGTCAGCAACGACAAACTTCAACTCGTCGAGAACAATTTACGAAAAAATCGTCGTATACGAGAAATCCATCACGAGAAAGAAGAATTACGCAATCAATTGTCGGGGCAGCTCGTACAACTTGACGAATTAAAAAGCGAGGTGAATAATAAAGAGAATCTAATCGAATGTATGAAAGAGGAGAACGATAAACTATTGGGTAAAACAAAGTTACTTCTCGAACAGCTCGACACGAGTAAAATGGAGTACGAGATGCAAATCCACTCGATGGATATCAACTCTATTGTTAACGAAGAAGTAAGGGCCTTACGTACTAAAATAAATAATGATGGACCACGGAGTCGTGGCCTCACGGAGAATTCATACCCGATTGATAGTGGGTTTGACCCAAATGAAGATGCGTATGCGGATAATTCGATTATGAGTGTGGAAGAAGTGAGCACGAGTAGTAGCATTCGAACACTTCATACCACTGTCTCGATTAGTACATTCACTAACTCCTCATCTAGTACTCTAAACTGCTTAACAAAATATCTGGGTAACGAAGACCCTGATGAAACTCGCTTAGAAATACAGAGTATATGTAATTCAGATAGTAATTCATTATTTGATGAAGAAATTGACATTCCGGTGTTACCAAGAAAACTTCCTCCAAATCCACCGCCGAATTCTCGTAATGAGCAGAGAGCGAGAGTTCATCGGCTTGTTGATACTGACCGGAATTCGATCCGGGAACGAGCGACATCTTTTATCAAACGCACGAAACAGAAATTACGAGAGCGAAAAGAGAAAATACGCGCATTGAATAGTGAGAATATAAGTATCTTACGAAAACTTTATAACACAAAAAACGAAGCTATACGAGCACAGCGAGAAGTTTTGAAATTACAATCGGACTTAGCACAATGTACATGCCGCAGGGATGGGTCATCTAGTACTGCTGGTGGTAGACATTATCTAACACCCTCCAAACCACCCACCCCGGCGGGACTTTTGAACATTTACACGAACGAAGAGAATAAGCAGGAAAATAAGAGGAAATTATACAAGGAAAGGGGAGAATCAGAAACAAAGAGAGTTGTAAGGTACGAGGGTAGCACTACTAGTACGACCAGTACGACGAGTATAGAAAGAAAGATGGTAGCACAAGACCTGGAACTCACACCAGCAATCGAGGCTGTCGAAAAGCATGTCCGGGCAGGTTTACAAATGACACTTTCAGATTTAGAAAATAACTTGATGATGGTGATACAAAATTTCAATTCGACTAAACGAGAAAATGAAGAATTGAATGACGAGAATAAAATCTTGAAAGACAACCTTGAAAACATGAGACATGATATCGATGTGAGGTTGAGTCGTCTTGAAGAAGGCCGACACGCCGAAATGCATGCTGCTTACGATGACGTTGAAATTGATCCAAAGGAACTACAATTACGCAAGGAGCATGCGCAAATCGTGCGTAAACTTCAAACAGAAAACTACGACTTACGTGTGCAGATGACGCCGCCACAAGAGCAAAATAAACTTACTTCGCCTAAAAAGGTAACAATAAGAGAGGAGAAATTGACCGCACATCAACTACCAGCAGCTGCTGAACGATCCAGCGAAGACAATTTGTCGACAGATGACGATGACGACGATGACGATGTTTGCAACGACTATTTAGCGCGACTTTGTTCACTTAAACGTCAAGTGAGTGACGTCGAAACGAGCCATCATGAATTACAACTGAAAGCTGAAGAGTTGAACTTTTACCATAACAACGAGAAGGAAAAAGAAGAGGGGAATAAAGATGGCGGAGGTGGGTGTTTGTCTTCATCAGCTGAAGAAATAAGTGAAGATACGTAATGTGAAGTGAGGTAAGATGAAAACTGACCACTGAAGAAATGATTGGAGATTTGCGAGGAAATAAATACAAGTAAAGGTTTGTAATATTTGACAACCCACGCAAAATGAAAATAACGGGAAGGACTGGACGCGTCCCAACAGAGGAGGGTTTGAGAAGGAAAAAAGTGACGTTTTGTCGTAAAATATGTGAATGTGATGAATGGTGAAAAAGGTAAAGATTTATGAGGAATAGTGGAATTGTTTCGGGCTCGCGAGCACAGGGCAACTTTCTTATGCGTGTAGTTCTGAACATATTTTAGGACTTGTTATCAGTCCACATGTCTTGGATGCGTAAGATAACTTGTGCCAGGGTTCTCATGAAAAATATAGAACATTTTCTATTAGGTTTTTCAACATTCTATTGCTAAAAGCTTATTAGATCAAGCAGAAAAGGGGCCATAATCCAATGGCAAAAATTATATTTATTGTAACAAAGTATTCATTTTAAGAGCAGATATTGTATCATATTGTGTTATTTATATATTATATATTATGTATATAAGATGGTTCAATCATCTTTTATACCATTTGACCCTATTTTGTATGGCCCTATTTTGGCTTATTTTGAACCCCCCCCCCTCCATCGAAAAGTGCTAGGGATCATACTTCCGATTAACGTCAACATTTTAGACATGTCGATGGCATGACGTCATTTTTTGGCGATGACGACATAAAAATCCGTCATTTTACCACTTTTCGAAAAATACCCATAAAAATTAGTTTTAGGCATCGGGAGAAAGTAGTTCACCCATCATTTGATTCGTATTTAATTAAACCTACTTTTAGAAATTTGACATATTTTAACTCATTTTTGATGACATCAGGACTTTTTTATGCCAGAATTTGTTAAATAATGTCTTATGACGTCACGACATCTGATTTTCATGAAACTTCGTCAAATGCTTTATTTTAACAATATCTTAATCGTGTTCAAGTATAAAGTAGTATGAATAATCTAAACATATTTTATGGCCATTGACGTATTTTTCAGAAGGTGTCTTATAAATAAATATTAAAAGTCGCCGAAAGAAAAAGGGTTCTGGAGATATGTACGATATAATGGAGGGGGGATCCTAGGATCCCCCCATACAAAATAGGGTTAAAGGATAGTTTCAAGTTCATACACCCCCTGACTGGATTGAGCAAGAGACATACTTGACATTCTGTTGACAATTTCGCATTAAGCCATTTGGTCTTTTTCATATATTAGTTCATTGAATGGTCAATATTAATTCTAAACATTTATTTAACCATCCATTTTGTTGGGTATTGAACCAAATCAATTGGTAATAAGATTTTTGTATAGCGTCATTATAGGGAAATGTATAAAAACATTGACACGTGATAAACACGTTAAAAAATGTGTGTAAAGCTGTTATAGGTTCATTATAAGTTCATAAACTTGACTGTCTTTATATTTAGTAACAGCAGGTTGTGAAATACTAATATATACTACCTTCTATATTTATAGACTTACCTTCTATGACCTTCTAATAAGGGAGTATGAGGTTATGCTATCGTATGGTTATGAGATCTGTCTCTAAAATCGAATGAAAAAAAGTTGTGAAGAATCTTACCTAAGCGATAAAACTTTAAGAAAAAAAATCACAATGTGCGTGAATAAAAGGCATGTTTACTAGTTGGTTTGTTACAAGTTAATCCTGATCGCAGATATTTGCTATCTTTTTCCCGATAAATAAGCAATCTAACGTGACGTTTTTTTCAATGTTTGTCCGGAGTAATTAGTATAGCTTAAAATCCTATTGTTGTGTTATAAAGCAGAATGTTATTATTAAATATTGCTAACGACAATCAAGCAGGTTTTTTTTAAAAAGCATTTACATGATTCTTTTATAACGATCACAAAAATGTTGGCTTTAGCTACGACAATGACTTATCCCCACGGTGAATCACCAAAATTGCACGCTTGTTTCAAACCCGGGACATAGGAAAATTTCCTAATTAAATATGTCATCATTGGTTTTTGTTTGCACAAAAAATTAGATGATGACATTATCGTTATATAGCCCTGTTTCCATTACGTCACTTTTTGTTTACATTATGGCATTTTGCCTCCAAACCCGCGCAGAGGTCTTGTAAGTATTACAATACATAAAATTGATTGGATGGAATAATGACAAGTGAGTGTGTTCATTTGAACTTGAATTTGAACAATACCTGATTATCTCTAATCATTCTTTATAATACAAACGTGCATTCTTAAATTATCGATGGAACATTTTTTTCAAACAAATGCACTCATTTTTATAGTTGATTTGCGAATTTTATTAACAGTAGAATCCAGTCTCAAACGCGGTTTGGAGGCAAAACATAAACAAATGACGTAAAATAGAAATAGGTCTAAGGAGCGGATCGGTGCGATCCCTCCTGGATCTTCGTAATTTGAAATATAAGCGCCTAATATCAGCGCCTACCTCAAGTGTTCCCTTGTAGTGCGTTAGATTCGTAATTGAATTCCGTTAGTGTCGAATGTGTTGCAAATGATATACTATCTTTATCGGGAATATCTGCGTAAATGGATGAAGATGATTAGAGACAAATGTAGACAGCCCTTTATTAGACGTATTTTTCATTTTATAAAGAGAAAAGGATAATAAAATCACGCAGGATAAAGGATAAATCAGTCCTTACAGAAATAGCAGGTTGACGCAGAATAATGGTGGCAAAGCATATGGCTAAAAGGCTGAGTATGTTGATGTGAACCATGGTTACTACTATACTAACCCTTTTCCTAATCAATGCAAACTAACATAGACAAAGATTATCAAAAGAAAACGCTGTACATTTATAAAATATACTTTGAAATTAATCAGTTAAAAGATATACTTTGAAACTAACCAGTTAAAAGATATACTTAGAAACCTACTAGTCTGACCTGTTTGGAGATTAGATTGATAGATACAAGAATGAGAGTTCTAATTTAGTATGTAGACACCCCCGTTGCATATCTTAACGTCGGTTATTATAAAACGTTGTTCCCAATGAAATCAAAATATCATGTTGTATGTTAGAAGCAATTAAGGTAGTACCCCCTTCCCCTAAGATTTGTAAATTGAAAAGATAAATGAAAGTTATGATTTGGGGTGGAAAGGGCATTGAGACCTTTTGAAACCACTGGTGTTCTTTAATGCAGGGCCGGATCAAGAGTAAAGTTCTTAAAGTTTAAACCTCACTTAAATAGACATCATAAAGTAATGCACGCAAAAAAGTATAAAAGAAAGTAATTAGATACAATTATTTTCTAAGAGTAACGGGAAATTTTGATTGTTGTCTAGCTCACGTCTTTTTGTTTAAGTAAGGTTTACACTTGAAGAACCTTACTCTAGATCCGTCCCTGGTTAGCAGTGCATAAATAATAGATGAGGACGTTGTCATTTTACAAAGCTGACTTCATATTCGTGTTTCTTGTCTCCCAAATAGTCTATCATGTAATTTTCACGTTTTTCTGATGATGTTTGACAGGTTTTTGACAGGGTGTCATCAATGCGTCACTCACCGGTAAATTTTTAATCAGGAAGTGGTCATTTTCAAAATCTGTGTTCAGAAATGAACTCCTCAACCAAAAATTATTCAGGACAGATGATCTTATTATTTTCAGACTTTGTTTGATGACGTAATCAAAGATTATGACTTTTTCATCAATAAATAATGACCTAAGTATCAATTCCAAAAATGTACATTATTAATATTGATCATCGTACACAGTTTCACGTTCATTGGATTATTATTTCTCATTTTATTGTCAAATAAGTCATTATTTTGTTCATGTCAACAAGGCAAGGACATTCGTTAATATTTGATGACCTGTTTGTCAACATTGATTTTTTAAAAGAGGAAATGGAAGCCAATACAATAATGAAGCTTCCCTCAAAACTTTATAAAATTTGCTTCACTCCTTCATATCAAATTTGTCAGAAACTGTCCGACTTTTTGACCCTTTAAATTTCAAAAGTTTGTCCCCTCGAGTATTGCACAATTTATACCGTGAAAAGGTCTATTCTAGTGTAGAAATTAATTGCTCAGGCAAGTAGCAAGATATGTTACTTTAGCTAAGTTTCGTTCTTGAATTGTGTGAGCACGTGAGTCGACGCACCAAATAAAAAACATACAGATCCGAAGATTTATGTTATCTTCTTTTCAGATCCTAAATATTAGAGCCATGTAATTTTTCACGATTAATTTATTCTATTTTTCATTACTTGACCGCCCTAGTACACGTTTCCTGAAGGGTTTGTACTGTGTGGAAGCGTGGGTGTAATGTTCGAACAGTTGGGTCAAAGTTAAATGTTTTGTCCCGAATACTGTGACGAAGATTGTCGTTTATCATCGGTCGTCATGCTTTGTTAATTTCAATAAGAATATGTATTTTTGCATCATAAACATTTTCTTTAGTGTCTTTTCTTTTTTTTTTGCGACAATATGGAATAGGGTGAACCGTATATTTTGCCGGCTATTTTAACCGATTGATTGATTTAGAAATTACAGCACTATGAAGCTAATTGGTTAGATTCAAAGCATACTATAGAACAGGCCTGAACAACAGATTTTTAGGGAAATTGTGCGGAGGCCGAAAATGTAAAATACCTTATCTCATTAACTCGTGGCTTTTTTCATTTGAAAGATAAATTAATGATTATTGTAGTCATTCACATACCTTTCCTTAATTATAATGTTTTGAGCGGGAAAATATACATGTTATCTTTGTATTTAAAAAAAATCGATTAAAATCTGACCGGAAGTAGATGTAATAAGCCCAAATCCCCCGTTTTGGGGCTCAAATTGAAAATAAAGTAGCATATTTTAATCAAAAATCAATATTGAAATGTTGAAAAGGCATTTACATATGGTAAAATTGAATTCTAATATTAGATTGGGATATGTGGGACATATTTGCCCCTTCAGGGCATTGTTAGGGCCAAATCCCCCGTTTTTGGGCCTAAATTGAGCTTAATAAGGCTGAAAAACGATATTTATAAGCTGAAAAGTCATTAAGACAGGGTGAAATATATGTTTTAAGATAGTTTGAGATATGCAACATATATATGCAGATAATCCTCATTTGTCCATGACCATATTAGGGCCCAAACCCCCGTTTTTGGCCAAAATCGGACGTAAATTGTTATCTTTCATTGAAAATCGATATTTCAAAGCTAAAAAATCATTAAGATAGGATCCAATTGGATTATTTTGATAGTTTGAGATATATAAGTCATATCTGAGGGCAATCTTAATTTATCCATGGCCATATTAAGGGCCCAATCCCCCAATATCGGGCCC
>JAUKPT010004958.1:0-10758 GCA_032273505.1 Nanomia bijuga
CATTGATATTATCAGAATTATCCCATATCTTTATAATGATCACCTCATCAGAGAAATTTTGATCGGAATAGTAGGTGGGAAGTTATGCATGAAAAACCAGACCTGCATTTCAAGGGGCATATGAAATTTTGTCTCCAATTTCAAAACCCTGTTAAAACTGTAAAAATGATGTTTTTAATGCTGCTTTCTCAGGAAACGCAGAAAAATAAATGAACTTTTATATCCCAGAAGGAAAATCTATTTGCTTTTCAAATGTGACTAAAATAGAACAGAGAAATTGGGCCTGCATTTCATGGGGCACTCACCTGTACACATGATGTACCAGATGCCAATACTTTCGTGACAGACATTAGTTATTATAGTTTGTCTCTGAAAAGGTGGTCAGTACCTGATTGAGATTATGCCTACAACATTGAATTAATCGAGTCAAATTTTTCAAATAAAATAGAAATAATGATAGACTTTTAAAAAAGAAGAGGAAGAATAAGAAAAAGAATAAGAAAAAGAACAAGAAAAGGAAAAATAAGAAGATGAAGAGGTTGACGAAGAAGAAGGGAATGATGAAAAATAAAATTGATATACTTTTATGTTCTATGATTTAATGATTAGTGGTTGAAATTAAACTTTAAAAGTTGAGTTTCTTCATTAATATAAGCACTCATCAACCAATTAACGAGGTACTATTCTAACAAAACTGCTCTGTTGTGAATTGGTAAGTAGCGTTTGTGCAATAGAAGTGTATCATAATTTAACCTTAATCCTCATCTGTTATGAAATTGAGTTTAACAAAACCCCTTTTGTAGTCTATCCAACCGCCTTGTAGTTTTTAAAGAGTTTAGATTTTACCACATTCTTAAATAGAACGTGTATGTGTAGTATGAACTATAAGAATAAAAACATAGCAATTGTATGATACAACGCCGTTACATAAATATTCGTTAAAAAAGGAAACCGCTCTTCTGTAGTCTTTGTCAAATATAGTGCTCATGAGAATTATGTTAATCTAAATATAAGACTTGCAAGAAAAATAAAAACTGTTGATAACGGGCTAAATATTTAATTTTTGTTACGCTAAGTTAAATCCAAGAGTGAATTTCTCTAGGCGTAGCGTGACTTCGAAAAACACCCTCTCTTCTGTAGTCAAAACACCTGTACAGTGTGTTTCAAAAAAGTGGAATCCTGCCCCAATTGGAATCCTGCTCCGATAACAACATCCTGAATTATAGCTACCCAGTTAAAGTTCATATTTTCAATTTTTTGTACATTAACAACTTTGTTTTCATTTTTCAACAATCATTTCAAGATTAAAGTGCGCTTTATTCAAAATATTCCTGACGTTTTTTTTTGAAGACAAGTTACAAGTTTTGATCTTAGAACAATTGTGCCCAAACCATTTTACAAATAGCCGATTGCTAGATCAGGCCTCAGTGGTTACAACAAAGAACTTTAATCGTTTTGGTCAAGCGATTAATTCATGTATCGTTAAAATAACATCATTGTTCTACGTACTGCCTTTTGAAAAGCGCACAAAATAATTAAATAGTCTTTCATTTATAAACCTCATCAGCAAGCTAGCTTCAGTGTAAATGCAATCTTGGTAGGATATCATGAGGATTTTAGTTAACTTAAAATTGATTGGCCTACTAAAGGCAAAAACACAAAATAGAATCATCATTTATGGATTAAAACGTAAAACTGCCAAACAAACTCAGGTTAACAGGTTAACTATAAGACTCAATATTCGAAACTCTTCCATGTGTTTGTTTACGAAAGAAGGAAATTTCACCCTATAGTTAATCCGATGATGTATTTCTTAATAATCAAGAAAGTAATTGCTTTCACTATGATATCAGACTCTTCAGCTGTAATACGGTAAGTATGTACATGGTGTTATCGAAAGTAGGAAATTTCACCTTGAAAGTAATCCCATACACAAAAAGATTGTTGTATTTCTTAATATAATTTTGTTAGATGGTAAGTATTTACAGGGTGTTCTAAAAAGGTAACCCGCCAATAAAAGGTATCAATAAGGTATTTAATAAATATTATTTTATTTTAAAATTATTTTACAAACTGTGCCTAAAAAAGTAATGACTCGACTTCATGTGGTCGAAATTTTTTTAAAACGGACTGTTACTCCGTCTTAAAATTGATTTTATGTGGAAGTCATTCGAAAAAAATAAATTTGAGATAGACGAATGTAACATAAAAAGATAAAAAATAATTATTTCCTAATTTCAAATTCAAGTTCATTCGCTTTTTATTTTTAACCCCATGCGCAACTTTAGGAAATATACCAAGCCTACTATAGAACAGGCCTGTACAACAGATTTTTAGAGAAATTAGGCGGAGGCCGAAAATGTAAATTAGAAAAGCTTTTAACTTGCTTTTTTTATTTTGAAAGATGAATCAATTACTATTTTAGTCATTGCCAGATCGCACCTTAATCACCAACTTTATTTGAATGAGTAGTTATAGTTCACTGTAAAATGATATTACCGATCTACGAATCACCAGAATGATAGAATATACATGGTATCTTAGTATTCTAAAAGAAAATCGATTAAAATATGACCGGAAGTAGATTTAATAAGGCAAATGCCCCGTTTTGGGGCTCAAATAGAACATAAAGTAGCATATCAGTTAAAAAATCGATATTTATATGCAGAAAAAGCTTTTTTATACATCGTAAAATTGAATTCTAATATTAGGTTGGTATAAGTGGGACATATTTGACGACAATAAAGATTTTTCCAGGGCTAAGTCAGCGCTTAATCCCTCGTTTTTGGGCTCAAATTGGGCTTAATATATCATATTTCACTAAAAATCGATATTTATTAGCTGAAAAGTCATTTAGATACGGAGAAATATGATTTTTGTGTTGGTATGCGACATATATATCAGGACTATTCTTATTTGTCGATAACCATACTAGGGCCCTAACCCCCGTTTGAGGGCCAAAATTAGGCCTAAATCAAAATGAAAATCGATATTTAAAAGCTGATATAATCACTGAGATAGGATGAAATTGAATTTATGATAGTTTGAGCTATGCAACATGTATACGAGAACAATTCTGATTTTTCCATAGCCATATCAGGGCCCAACCCCCCATTTTTGGGCCAAAACTGTTCTTGGTATAGCATATTTCATTGAAAATCGACATTTGTAAGATGAAAAGTTATCAAGATAGGGTAATGTAAATGTCTTTTCTGCATTTAAATATCGATATTTAACTAAAATATGATACTTTATGTTCTATTTGAGCCCAAAAACATGGGATTTTGCCTTATCATATCTACTTCCGGTCATATTTTAATTGATTTTCTTTAAGAATACTAAGAATGCATGTATATTCTATCATTCTGGTGATTAGAAGGTCGGTAAGATCATTTTACAGTGAACTATACTCATTCAAATAAAGTTGGTGATTAAGAAGAAAAAAAGGGTCATTTATGGGATAGCCCATTTTCTTGGCCAATCCATGATAATTAGGGAAAGGTCTAGCACTAACGAAAATTTTAATATCGGATATTCGCTAACTTTTTCGTGATAAATAAGCAAACTGAAGTAACGTTTCATCCAATGTTTGTCCGTGGTAATTAGCATATAGCTCAATCTCCTATTGTGTTATAAAATAGAATGTTTTTATTGAATGTTGTTAACAATGTTTTGATAATAACATTCTATTTTATAACACAACAATAGGAGATTAAGCTTTTCTAATTACCCCGGACAAACATTGCAAAAAAGTCACGTTACTAACGTCGTTAGTTTGCTTATTTATTGTCACAAAGTTAGCGAATATCCGCTATTGATTTATCTTTCAAAAGAAAAAACGCAAGCTAATAGCTTCTCACTTTAATTAGATAATGTATTTTACATTTTCGGCCTTCGCTTAATTTCCCTTAAAAATCTGTTGCCCAGGCCTGTTCAATTAGTAGGCTTTGATACAGATAGTAAGATTTTACAACAACTGTCTACATATAGTAAATATAGGTCAGTATTGTCTTACAACTGCATAAAATTGCATTAAAGGTATAACACAAGTGAATTCAGTACATATTTGTTCGAAGTGTTTCCACTATTTATGTTTGTTTATATAATTATGAGACAGTTGCCCTTAACAAGGTAAGATTGAAGATTAAAGAGATGCATTTGAATCATGCGCAATGACTTCGGTGTTGTAGGCCGGTCGTATTTTGAGGCTGTGCCACCGGAGAGGGATGGTCTATATTCAAAAAAGATTTTTGCAAACGGGCTTGATCCAGCGATAAAGGAACATTCGTATCATTATAAGCTATATTCAGCCTAATTTTGGGACATTCCGCATTTTCAAAATGCTCAATTCTATATCATGAATCCATTTAATTTGATCTTCTAGTGTGACAGTGCCTTCGAGGATATCAGCTGCTGCCACTATTAAGAGAAAGATGAATGAAATAATGAAGATGATATGGTCATTCGACATCTCAATCAACATCGGCTCTTTGATGATGCATCTATTGGGTATCTATTCGGTCATATCTTGCAGACAAAAATCCAACCAACTTCTCATCTTGTTGAATTTAAGTTGCGTCGAAGTCCTGGCTACAGTTTACAACATCGCAAATGATGGCCATCGAATTATCAAATATAAGAATAGTACATTTGAAGATATAGAAACGATCCAGAGTGTGTTCTCTAACGACTTGCCACCTTTTTATCACGAAACCAGTTTTATATTTTTTTGTATGACAGCGTTTGAACTTCAATTTGTTTATTTAACATTAGTTATTGATCGCTTTATTTCTATCATAACTCCTTTTAGATATAAAGTATTTGTGACAAGGCGACGATTACGATTCACGGTGATGTCCACATGGGCTCTATCTGTTATTTTTGGTGTTCTTTACGGTGTAGTCCCAGATTCGAAAACACCACTAATTATCAGTTTTATATTCGTCGCAACAGTTTATTTTATTGCAACCATTCTCACCTATTCCATTGTTATCTGGAAACAGAAGAGTCAAATAAGAGTAAACTATAAGAGGAGCCAAAATGCGACGCAGTCACAAATTCAATTCAAAAAACACTACCGCATACCCACCTTGATCATTCTGACGTACTTCGTATTGTATGTTACTCCCTTTGGTATTCAAAGGTTTTATATAAGACGGTTGACAAATGTGAGTAAATCCATGTTGGCATTACATGAATGTTTGTCTATCGTTATCGACCTCGGGATGATTTCTGATGTTATCATTTACGTTTTTCTGACGCCATACTTACGTGCTGTCATCACAAAACATTTTGTAAACTGTCGAAGAAGTGTACAAAATACACTGATATCATAATGTACTATACATGGTACTATATCAAGGGACACGAAAGAATGATTTCTTACGGAAAAAGGTTATCTTCTCAGGAAATTAACTTGACATTTAATTTGTGAAGAAGCGGTTGTAAATACTGATATATCGAGAAGAAAAGAAGCAATTCTTATCTGCTTTGTTTTCCTTATTGCGTCTTTATTTAAGTTCTAATTCGTTTTATTCTCAACTAGTAGACAAAGTTAAACAAGAATATTCCAATAAAGTAAAGAGTTAATCCAATCCAATCCAATCATCTACCCTTTTAAAATATTTGCCATTAAGGAACGTTTCACCGTCCCTAAATCCGGTGTCCTACTCCCGGTACGTTATTTTTTCGTGCTCAGTGAAACCACGGACTTCTAGAATACCAGGACGTTCAAAAAAAAAAAACCACGGTAAAATTAGCGAAGGGATAAAACTGAATTTTAAAAATCTCTTGACCAAAACGACCTTTTTACTTACTTTTTTCACTAATGTAAGGATAATTTAGTTGGCTTTCATGAAAAATAAAGGTTGACCCCAAAATTCATAATGGCGGCTCTACAATGGCTTATGAACGAACACAGGTCGAAAAATGCAAAAACGGTCAAAGAAAGAAAAAACAGCATTCTTGATAGTTTTATTGATAAAGGACCGATGGATAAGTATCAGATACAAGCCTTAGATCAAATTAAGTAAATTAAAGTCTGATATGGTGATGCTTGGGCGAAAAAAGGGGGTCAAAACGGGTAAAAAAGGGTCAAAAAGGGTTAAAAATGTGCTAATCGGCCTAAAATCCGAATAAAAGATGGCAAATTTTGAGCATATATCATATGATTGACTCGAGGGATGTGGTAGAGACATTCACTTCAATATTAATTAAAATCAGCTCATTTTAGGGACGTAAAGGGGCAAAAACGGGGGTAAAAAGGGTCAAAAATGGTTAAAAACGTGATAATCGGTCTAAAAAGCGAATGAAAGATGGCAAATTTGGAGCATAGATCATATGAGTGACTCGGAGGATGTAATAGAGACATTCACTTCCATATTATTTAAAATCAGCTCATTTAAGGGACGTAAAGGGGCAAAAACGGGGGTAAAAAAGGGTCAAAAATGGTTAAAAACGTGCTAATCGGTCTAAAAACCGAATGAAAGATGGCAAATTTGGAGCATAGATCATTTGAGTGACTCGGGGGATGTGGTAGAGACATTCACTTCAATATTAATTAAAATCAGCTCATTTTAGGGACGTAAAGGGGCAAAAACGGGGGTAAAAAGGGTCAAAAATGGTTAAAAACGTGATAACCGAATGAAAGATGGCAAATTTGGAGCATATATCATATGAGTGAGTCGGGGAATGTGGTAGAGATATTCACTTTAATAAAAATTCAAATCAACTCATTCTGGGGGTGCAAACGGGAACAAAACGGGGGTAACAAAGGGGTAAAACGTCAAAATCTCTCGAGAAATCACTTTATGAATGTTATATTCTGGACCTAGATTATGCGAGTTGTTAGAAAGATAACACGTTGACACTTCTTCATATATTACGAAAATTTACCTTTTTTGGAGGTCATTTGGAGGCTAAACCGGGGGTTAAAATGGGTAAACACATACCCATTTCTCGATTAATCCACAATATAAAGGTTATATTTGGGAATTAGGTCATATAAGTTGTTGGGAAGATATGGCTGGGATACTTCTTCATTTGATACCAAAATTTACCTTAGGACGTATGGAGCAAAGCTGGGGGTTAAAAGGTCACAAGGGATCGATTCAAAATAAAAGAATAGTTTTGAATAATAATAATCTATTGATAATAAAGATAAACGTACACATTTTTCAACAATTGACAAAAGGCCAAATTAACACTTCGCTGATAGTCTTCTTCTTTTTGTATGCCGCTTATCATTTTCATCGTTCTTATTCTTATTTTTCAACAGATCGTTTTCTTTCTTGACGAAGGCTTTGAAAAAACAGTTACACATTCTGCGGACAATACTGTCAACATTATCGAACGAGTAGTTAGTATAATCATGGATCATTGAAAAGGCTTTCAGAAATACCTTGGTACAGCACTTTCTTTCTCGAGCTTTGAAAAAACTGTAACAGTACTGGGAAAAGTCGTACAAATTGATTGGAGGTAATTTTAATTTTCCTCTTGATACATTAAGGGTGAACTCGGCTTCATCTGGTAATTCAACGTCATCTCCATCATCAACACAAACAATATTCTCTTTATGAGCAATATAACCACATATGTAATAGAGGGACGATTTTTCAGTGATTGTTAGATTTTCTGAATCAGCGAAACAACCGTCAATTAAGTTCAAATCCGATTCATTGTCTACAAAATCTACATTGCAGCAGTCATCGATCTCGTTCATATCATTTATTTCAACATCAAGCTTTGAGTATAACTTCAATCTTTGAAGCTTTACACTGCTTATCACCTGCTCGGCACCAATCAGGTAATTCCCACCATGTGACGCTCGGCAAATTCCAAACTCAGCTTCGATCCGATCACTACTGAACTTCCCAGGCAGCACATAGGAATAGCCTTCCTTGATCAAGGTTCGAATCAGATCTACAATTCCAACAAGAGTCTGATGAAGTGCATTAGCAGTGTCACCAGTTAATCCTCTCACACGTTGACCACGTTTGCTGTTGTCCATCTTCTTAAACGTCGTGGACATGCTAAGTAGGAAGTCGAGGCGGGTGTCCCTACAATCGGTGAATCGCTCACGATCAGGGTCGTTCAGACGTTTGCCAATTTCCCGAGATCGAATGTTGATTATGTGCCACATTTTAGTGACCAACTTTACAAATGTGTAAGTTCCTATCATATCTTTCCTTTCCTTCAACTTTGCTACCGTTTTTTCATTAAAAATGTTGACCACAAGTTGCACTTTTTGCTTTTCGAAATTATTAGGATGGAGGGATGTGTAGTCTAACGTTGTCTCCCTAAGAATACTTCCTTCGGTTTCTTCCTTGTACAATTTTTTCAAGTCTTTCCACTTGGCAATTAATGTTTTTCCACTTTCTGGATCAGCGAATTCCAACGACTGAGTCTTTTCTGTGCACCAATTGTTCCTTATATTTTTAAATAGATGCGTTGGATCATACAAGGTATATAGTTTTTCGAATTTTGAGTTTTTATGTGGGTGAGAAATAGAATCTATTCCGAAACTGGTATACGTTTCATGAAATTTTTTGAAATTTTTTTGATTGACGGCAAGATTGTCAGACATAAGACAAAACACACGTCCCCCAGCGTCATGGACTACCTTAAGTACCGACTCAATTATATCGAATAAATAATCTGCCGTTAGGTTCTTAACTGGCACGAGGCGAGCTACAAATGCAGGGGCTCCGAACGATGGGTTAACCATTACTGCAAGCATGCAATTTGCTGGAGTCGGTTTGGATAGGTTGAAAGCATAGCCCATGATATATTTACCTTGGTAGCCTATTCCCGGTTTTATGTGTATTTCGTCAAAAGACAAAAAACAGTCTTTTTGTCCATCATTCAAAGCATTAAATACATTGTTCACTGCCATTTTACATTCATTTTCACCACCGGTCACTCCATGTTTACCAAAATACTCACGTATAGTGTTCGCACTGGGAAGCACTAGTAACTCACGAAGAGATTTGTAGCTGCTGCGGCTTCT
The DNA here is from genome assembly GCA_032273505.1 of Nanomia bijuga. Lineage (NCBI taxonomy): Eukaryota > Metazoa > Cnidaria > Hydrozoa > Siphonophorae > Agalmatidae > Nanomia > Nanomia bijuga. The sequence goes on from JAUKPT010004958.1 coordinate 9,008, forward strand.
TAAATACAAATTTATTGCTGCAAGCATATCATCAGTCGTGTAAGAGCGTCTCTGAAGCAAAAGAATTTGCTTGGCGGTAAATGTCATTCGACGTTTTTGTCCAGAATAATTTTCATCGTCATCGATTTCATTTGCAAGATCCAATATTTTTGCTCCACATGCTCGTAGTTCATGCTTTATATCAAGAGGGGTATCTTCTAGACGGTTTAGTATTTTGTCAATCTGGGAAAATCTTTCCAATTTGGCACTAAAACCTTTGATGATATCACGTGTTGGAATTTTCTTGCGCCCACGATAAGCCTCCACTTTCAAATCTTTATGAATTATTAGGCAATATTTTAAATCCGGTGGAGACTCATCGTCCAATTTTGATATCTTAAGAGAATCGCTCGAAATGTTAACAAAATATTTCCCATAAAATCTATCAAAACAATGAGAAGTGAGGGTCGAAAAATCTCCTATTATATCTTCATCTACTTTTTGTTCTTCTAACATTTTTGATCGAGACTCGGCGGTTACATTTCGCTTTTCAGGTTCACGAGGTGTCGGAGATGTTTGTGTGAAAAAAGACGTACTAGTAGTTCCGAATAATGATGGTGCTTCGACCGGGACAACGGAGCCACCGGGCTGAATTCTAGTTTGAACGTTCTGAGGAAAGTGTTTGTAACAGACTACAACGTGTGATTTGTACGTACCATCGACGTTTTTCGCTTGTTTCAACACGTTAGGTAATGCCATTTCCCATCTTTTTAGTTCATCTAACTCACGGGGAAAACGATATACCGTGCCTCCTTCAAATGGGTGCTTGTTCGTGGCGGGGTAATTAGTACGACAAGTTTCGCCATTCCAGATAGTACAGCAATTATTCGGCATTTCCCCACACGTTACAATAACACACAAGAAACACAACGTTACAGAACAACAAAATTTATAAACTGAAATATGTTTATATGTTGGGAAATTGAGATACTATTTTAGTATTTCACTGAATAAGATAATGAATAATAACTGCGTGATAACAGCTGACAGGAGGAAATTAAATCTTTACCTGTATTAAATTCGTAAGAAGTCATCCCTTAGCAAATTTTTCTTTCCAGACAATTTTTTCTTCTGATGACGTCAAACCGTACAAACCAGCTGCGGCCATTTAGTAAAAGCTTTAGAAGAAGGCGTCGAAGTTTTTCTTCATCACACATGACCTCTTATGATTTCATCAAGAATAGGCACATTTTGAACAGGGCCATAGTGACTCAGGAACCATGAGTCATTATTTGCCGTCATGAAAATTTCGTTTAAAAAATGAATATTTGTCGTCGAGGTCACAGCGGTAAATATTTTTGCCAAAATTGTGAATTGAGAAATGGGCTGATCTTTACCTCTTTCGACCCCCGGTTTAGCCTCCAAATGACCTCCAAAAAAGGTAAATTTTCGTAGTATATGAAGAAGTGTCAACGTGTTATCTTTCTAACAACTTGCATAATCTAGGTCCAGAATAACATTCATAAAGTGATTTCTAGAGAGATTTTGACGTTTTCCCCCTTTGTTACCCCCGTTTTGTTCCCGTTTGCACCCCCAGAATGAGTTGATTTGAATTTTTATCAAAGTGAATATCTCTACCACATTCCCCGACTCACTCATATGATATATGCTCCAAATTTGCCATCTTTCATTCGGTTTTTAGACCGATTATCACGTTTTTAACCATTTTTGACCCTTTTTACCCCCGTTTTTGCCCCTTTACGTCCCTAAAA
>JAUKPT010004959.1:0-10758 GCA_032273505.1 Nanomia bijuga
GAAAATTCTAGTAAATTTGAAAGGGGGGTGACACTTAGGGGGGATTCTCTTAGAAAGGGGGGGTTGATCCCCCTCTAGAAACTATGAGACAATAGTTTTTACTTTTTTGTATTAATATTGAATAGGGGAAGCATGTTATATCAACAAAAAGTTCTTAATGTAATAGCTATAGTATTAAAGCTTTTTAGTAACAAGTTAGAGAGAGCTAACTGGACTGTCCAGTCTCGATTTCTTTCTTCATGTAAACTTTTATTTTATTCAACCCGTTTTCCCAGTTTGACTCGCCTAGCCAGGTTGACCTGCTTTCATGTAAACATGTTATATAATTCATTAACTGGACTGCTTTAATGTGTCATTTATAATGATCTCCCCTAAAACTTGCTTGTTGTCCTAACAAATCTTTTTATTTCTAGGCATGATTTATATATCTACAAGGAGCTTGCTCAGTCAAAGTATAAAATTATTCAGAACAGTTAAATTATGCAACACACAAATTAACCTAAAATTTAGAAATCAATTAAATTTTAGATATTGTCATGATAAAAGTCAAAGTCATGTTGATTTGAAAAATGTTGAAACACCAAGAATTGTTTCAAAACAGATGTCTAAATCTGATGTTTACGAAACTATCTTCAAATACCCACTAATAAAATACGTTAGATTGATTTCTCGATTCAAGGTGTATCAATTAGCATTTATGGGTATCTTTATGTTTCCTATTTACTCATCGTATACAGAAGGAGCTATTTCAAAATTAACACTTTACTCTGCTCTTGGTGGTTGTGCTGGCGTCTCATTGGCTTTCATAATATTTAGTTATTTTTCAACGAAGTTTGTTGGTCAATTATCCATTAATGAAGAAAGAGACATGTTACAAATAGCAAGGCTAACATTTTATGGCAGTAAGAAGTATGACTATGTTAAAGTTGAAGATATTGTACCGTGGGGTGATAGAAATACAGATATCGATAAATTTATGCAACGGTTATATATTATCAATGAAGCTGATTCAGAACAAGTTTATATTTATTCTTTGAAGTATGGTATGATTTCTAATGCAGAGTTATTTTCAGATGTTTTTGGTCTTCAACTTGACTGATAATTTTTGAAAAATTTTCATTTGTTTATCTATTCTCTTGTTCACAAAATTGTTACTCAAATATTCTTAATATTTGTACAAATTCTGTTCAAACCGTGTCATCTTATATCTAATTACACACAAAAATGCAGTACTGTCAACTACTGTAACAAATTATGAGGTACTTGAAAAATGTTGACCATAACCATACAGCTCCTCTTAAAAGGAGTTAACCGCCCCACATGATGTCTCCTTTTCTCATTGTTTGTTTTATTTTTTCTAAAAGTATAACTTAAATTTGTTCATTTAACAGTCTTTGAATATTGATGGTTTGTCCATGATTGTTAACCAATAGATCGTTTAATTAATGATCAACCTATTTATTATGATAATAAAAAATGCTTTCTAGCCACATCAATTTTTTCAAATAAAAGGATGATTAACTGATTTTTTTTAACGGGCCTAATAAAGGGATCGAAAAAAATTATCTATTTTCTGTTTAAATAAGGTTTTCGTGCAGTTTCATGAGCATTTTCACCAGTTAGTGAAAAACCATGTATATAACTGAGAGGTGAAATTAAAGGCAGGTACTAACTATTAAGACTATTAAGTCTCCTCCTTAGGCATCCAGTAGTTGGTAATATGAATCAAGAATGGTTATTAACAGTCACCTGGATAAGGTGCTGACAAATATGTAGAAGAGAGAACTGTGGAGGTTTAGTAAGAATTGAAATGCACATTGGTTGAAATGATAAAAAAGTGATTAAATTTTTATAACAACTATCAAAAAAGTGTTCCAAGTGTGGACCTCAACATTATTTGGCGATTGCGACAAAATTCGTCATCATATTTGTTGAATTTTGTTGTATTTTGTCAGGCTAAAAAGGGCCCCCCTCCCACAATAAGTAGCCAACTGTAGGAACTTTTTCTGAATTATTTTGCTATAAACCATTCTTCTGGCGCACAGGCCAAAAATATTAAATAAAACTTTTTCAGTTTTTCATTTACTCATCAGCAAAAATCCTCTCTAGAAGGACCCCTATTAAGTGCCATCCCCCTTTCTCCGAGCAAAGTTAGACATCTCTCTAACTACCATTTTGGAAATGTTGGGTGGAAGCGGAAGCAAGCCGAAGAAGTGGTTACAGTACAGAACAGGTACATTGAAGCAAAAGAAATCTTGGGGGATGTTCCAGCCTAAACTAGTTACTAGGCTGTGCCTTTTAATCTTCAGATTTTTATTCCGTTTAAAATGTTCTAGATATAACAAAACAACTGCTCCAGAATTTCCTTCAAAGTCTCAATTTCACAGGTCATGAAATTAATATTTGTTATAATATTGGTTCTTTGGTCTTTTTTCTTCCCAAAAAGTCTGTTTTATGGGAATTTAGTCCTGTCTTTTAAAATTCCACGCTAATTCTCGCATTAATGCCCGCACGGAAAAGCAATATTTTAGCATAACAATCATTTATCACTTACTCCCATAACTCTTTAATAAAATTAGATGTACTACATTCTAAAAAGATCTTGTTTTTTTGTCTAAAATCACTCTAATTACTTTCATTTTTTCAAATCAATTTTTCATTATACCTAACCAAAAATGGAGTTAATGGTGGAGTTGAAGAAGAGTTGAGGAAACCTCGAATAAGTGTCAAGACTGTACTTTAGTATTTATTATGCCATGAAATTCTGGAACAAATTTTATTCTGCTATGACTATTTCTTATTTTGTATTTTCTTCATGAAAACCCTCAACAAGACAATTGACCATTGAATGGGTCAAACATGATTATTTACATTTCCAGATGCCCATATCATTCTCAATTGCAATTATTTTTCTTCTCTTGAACTGATATAGCATCAGCATATCTTTTAGTATAGGCAAAAGGCACCCAGTCTTTTGAACTGCCATCTTTCAATTTAAATTGCTTATCTTTGTTTTTGTTGTGATCATTAACATTTGCAAAGGTGCAGAAAAAGTGAGCTTTGTTGATCAACTCACCAGCAAGTAAGGCCAACATTTTTAAATCATTTGGTAAAAGTTCAACTTTAAAGTACCATTCAACCATAGAAATAACTCCCTTTGTAGTATTTAGTGTCTATATTGAATGTTTGTATCTAGAAATAGAATAACAAGAGTTAGAGTCCATATAACATAAATACATAATAGTTCATTATCCTCCATTCCCCTTCAGTTCGGCGGAGACGAATTCAGGCCCATTTACCAGTCTCTGGTTCATATCTCGCAGGAGGTTTTCTATTACGACGAGTGCGCGATAAAGCATGGAAGGTATCCGCTTGAGTTGCTGAGTCTGTGACAGGGATATTATCAGCTTCAGGAGTTTCGTGGGCTCCGGGAGGGGCAGGTGCTGTCACGTCTATTCCGGGAATTTTCAAGGGCGAAGCAGGTGAACACTGAGTTGTAGAAGGGGGAACAGTCATCGACAGAGCAGGGGCAAGCGTGGATTGGGTGGTCGCAGCTGGAACAGGTGTCGAAACAGGTGGAGAGGAGGACGCAAACGGTGGAGGCAGCGGGAACATTTTGTTATCTGTGCCAGAGCTACAAGGTTTGTTCAGGACCGCTGATTTTTGTCCAGAACTTGGATAGCATTTCGGTGCAGGGGATGCTTCTCGATTCATCTGCTTGCGATGTGTGATGTCTACGGTTGCAGGTCGGAACTGACGTAGGTATCTCCTGTTGCGTCTTGTCACTCGCCCAGTTCCATCGACTTTAAGAGTATAGCTGTCATGGCCATGAACTTCCACAACTGTACCTGAACGGTGCCATCGCTTGGGATGGTTGCCGGTTTGGTTTTGAATATAGCAGCGATCCCCAAGCTCAAGAGCAGGCAGAGACCGAGAGTGTTCATCGCGGGCTTCGGCTGAGTGATGAAATCGTTGTCGGAGAGCTTCTTCCTTCAGTTGCCATGCCTCCCTCCATACCGGCCGAACGTTGTTGTTGCTGAACTTCTCCAGGCGACTAGAGAAGGCGAAGGCATCCCGAAGTGGTCTACCAAAGACAATTTGAGCTGGTGAGATGTTGCAGTCGGGGTCCGGGGTGTTGCGGAGTTGCATCATGGCGCGAAGGAAACAATCTGTATCTAGAGCCCCAACTGAACCGGTGTTCGATCTGAGGAGACGCTTTGCAGATTTGACGGCGACTTCAGCTCTTCCGTTCGATTGAGGGTTGTATGCTGACAATAGCCTGTGGTGGACACCCCAACGAGACGGGAAGTCCTCTGTAGTCTTTGATATAAATTCTGGGCCTCCATCACTGGACAGCTCCTCCGGAACTCCAAAACGAGAGAAGTAGTTCCTGAGACAGGTAATCAAGCCTTCTGATCCAGCTTGTGGTGAGCCATGGGGAGATCGGAAAACGTCACACCAGCCTGATAAGCGATCACCTACAACGAGATAATGTTGACCGGCGCAGTCAAAAAAGTCGGCATATACTTTCTCAAAAGGTGTTGAAGGCGGTGTAGAAGGTGAGGCAGGAAGAGGGGGTTGTGATGGAGCATTCTGAGTGCAGTCTCTGCATCGTTGTCGCACCCTTTCAATGTCCTCGGTCATCCCTGGCCAAAAGATAATGGAGCGAGCACGTACCCCCATCGTTGAGGCACCTTGATGTGCTGAATGTAGTGTCTCCAAAACAGCGGGTCTGATTGAGGGGGGTATGACGGCTCTGTCATCATACATGACATCGCCATTCGTTTCGTACAGGTTGTGGCGAAAACGCCAGTAGGGTGTAACTGCAGGGATGGAGCGACATTCATCTGGGAATCCTTGGTGTATCGCGTCGAGGAGTGCCATCATATCAGTATCGTTCTCCGTTGCTGCAGTGAGGTGCTTCCAAGTGATCGATGTGAGAGATTCGGCATCTCGACGAATTGCAGCTGCAATTATTGGCTCTTCCATGTCCGCTTTTGATGGTCCGCTGCTCTCGAATGAGTGGGAAGGATGTCGCGAGGTTGCATCAGCTGCAAAGTTGGTCTTTCCCGGGAGATGGATAATATCAAAGGACCATGGAAGCGTCCTCTGCTTTAGGCGGAAAAGTCTAGTATTTGGGATTTCGTCCAGTGCTCTATCCCCAAATAGTTTAGTTAGGGGCTTGTGGTCGGTTGCGATAATGAGATTGTGACAACCCGACGTGAAGAACTTGGTCTGTTACAATCCCCATGTGATGGCTAGGGCCTCTCCCTCGATCGGTGCATATCTTTGCTCGGCTGATGACAAGAACCGTGAACCTGCTAATGTGATGCGCCATCCGGATTGGCAACAATCTGGTATCATTGATTCACAGTTGCAATGTTTCTGCAGTAGAAAATAACCGACTCCACGTTTCGACCAGTCTGTGCGGAGACATGTGGGTCTTTCCAAGTCAAAGATCTCCACTCCTTCGTGTATTGCGTCGACAATGGCGGCCTTGGATGATTCGAAAGCAGCATCCAATGTCGGACTCCATTCAAAAGGGTAGCGAGGGGAGAGGAAAGGGCGGAACGGTTCCATGTGGGCACGGAGTTGGGCATAATTTGCGACCTGATTGACCAATCCAAACCAACTTCTGATGTCTGTCGTGGAGGTTGGTGTGGGAAAGTTCCGAATAGCATCGTAGAACTTCGGCAATGGGTCGATCTTTTCTTCAGTGATGCGGAAGCCAGCGAAGTCGACCTCCCGCTGGGCAAATTGAAATTTTTCTGCATTCAGCACAATACCGGCTTTGCCAACGATAGAGAGAAAGTCTATGGTTCTCCACCAATGCTCCTCTAGATCCTCGTCGTAGTGCAGGGTGTCGTCAACAATACGTTCCTTCCTCTGGAAATCAGCGAGAATGGCATCGAATCGACGGTTGTAGCCATCACCAGAGGACAGGAACCCTTGAGGTGCTCTTTTATATCGCCATCGACCAAATGGGGTGATAAACGTCGTGAGGGGACGATCTGATTCTCGAAGTGGAACGCTGTGATAACCATTCCACGCATCGGTTACTGTCTTCCATGTGTGGTTTGGTACACGTCTGGCAAGATGGAATGGGGACTCGGAGTTGTGTGTCTCCCTCTGACAGTGTTTGTTCAATGGTGAGAGATCAACCGTTCGTCGTGGCGTCCCGTCCTGTTTCCGTGTCACTACCATCCGATGACACCATTCCACGGGCTCTCCTATCGGGACTCGTTCGATGACGCCCAATGCTTCGTCGCGCTTTAAATCGGCTTGGACTTTCTGTTGCCAATGTAGTGGGATAGGTGTGGCCTTGTGACTAGCGACTGGTTTTGTGCCGTCTCGCAGGTGTATCTCGACTGGCGGTCCGGTCATGCATGGCAGATGTTGGTGTGGACAGGTGTTGAAGGTGGAGCTCGAATAACGTCGAAGGAGCCACTCACGCATCTTATTGTTGTTTCCAGGGTGGCAAGGCAGAGGAAGGCTTGTTGGTCGTTCTGGCACATGTGATCGATGAGGGCAGTTGCATATAGCCCCGTCATCGTTAGTAGCTCCGCAAATCGATCCGACACAGTCATTCTCTTTGTAGCTCTTCTTTCCTTCGAATGGTTTGGTTGTATCTTCAACGTTGGACGAGTGAGCAAATTCCCCAACCACTGGAAAGGTTTTGTCGATAATCCCGAGGGACAACATTGTGTCGTACGATAAATACAATGATTTTACATCTTGACTGACATATACCATTGATCTGCAGGAGACCTTTTCACCTTTCTGTGAGTTTCCCCAGAATCTCGCGAAGAATGCCCCATCGATTCGGATTGGTGATTTATTTGCAGCATTCAGGGACAGGGAGACCGGAGAAAGGTCTGCCATTGTGAAGCCGGCTTCCAAGAACTTGTCTAGTGACCACAAGTCCGATTGAGCTCCAGTATCGGCAATGGCGACAACATCGATCGATTTGGTGGACAGCTTGTCGAGGGCAATTTTTAGGGTAACTTTAGGGTGACATGTAATACGAGCACGTCGCCATTCTCCTTTGTTGAAGAGATGGTGGTCCAAAGTCGTCGTGGGGTCTGTACTTTGTGCAGCCAACATGGCAGGTGCGATACTTTTAACGCTGGAGACTTGTCCGATGGCGTCTCTGACATTGTGCGTGATTGAACTTGTTTCACCGGTTTGTCTTGACAGTGGCAGGTTCTTTTTCCAGCAGTTTTCACAGCGTGCGTGAGGTCGACGATTCCAGCCACGTGACTTCTTGGTAAACAAATGGAACGACTTGTGACAATCTGGACATGAAGCAGTCTTCGACTGGTCAAATGCATCTGGAGACGGAGCACGACCGTTATTACGTTGGTTTCTTATTGGTGGAGTAGTATTCGGAGGGTTGTGGGAATGTCGATATGCTGACAATGATGATAGGGCAGACGAAGGGTTGGCATTCCGTGCTGTCTCCCTGGTCTCCACAAATGCGATGACATCGGTTACCGGTTTCATTTGCATCCCATCACTGCTCAGGGCCTCACGGCGGATATCGGGGTCAGCAATGCCATTTAGCAAAACGTCGCAAATAACCTCATCGGTGTAGTACACCTCACCTCGGAATGCTGTGTGACAGTTCGTGCAAGCACCGTTGTAGTTGGCTTTAAACTCGCAAGTCTCAGCTTTACCCTGTACACGGGCTGCAAATGTTCGAAACGGTTCGTCCGGGTCCTGACGCATTGCAGCCAAATTCGATCGCAACACTCTAAGGGCGACAGGACAACAGCAATTGCTTTCAAGGTAACCAGCGCTTCGGCCACAGGCCGAGAGGTAAACGTGGGGTTGGCTCGAAGAACGATGTTTCCAAGTTGTTCATTGGTGCACTCTAATAACTGTCCAGAGGCAATGTCATCAGTTATACCTGAACCAATGCGGAAGGTATCCCATCTGCGAATGAAGATATTCCAGTCCTCAGTTGTCGAGTTCAGTTGCAGCCTTGGACGATCGAGCCTTGGAGCCCTTGTTGTAGGCGCTCGCACGGCATCGTGTGCGTGGGCGTGCAAATGGAGGATGGCAGCTGCTCCAATAACGTCAACGTCATCCGTTTTGAATCCACAGCCCGGAAGCGGGCAAGACAAAATAGTCATTACAATAACAAGATCAACAAGATCTTTCCAAGTGTTAATTAGGTGTTAATTTCTTGAGATAGATAAGATACAAACATGGATAAACATGGATACTGTTCAAGGCATAAAATAACGGTCAGATGTCAAATATTATCCAATTTTACCCACATTTTTTAGAAAATGTATTAAGTCTTGTTTTACACTTCTGTATTCTTCATATTTGAAATAAGTTAATCGCTACTCTGTTCTTTCATCGTCGAATTCATTTTTCTCTTTAAGAAAGAAGTAGATTGTCTCAATAAACAAAAACCTGGGACCTGTTTTTTGTACCAACTGGTTCTGAAGTTTTACTTTAGACAATAAATTAAGCTCCAATAACAAAAAAATTGTACAATCCTCAAAATCCTAAAATTCTAGAGTATTTCAGAGCTCAGAAATTAAAAATTATTTTCAACCATGGTGAAAATATTTATTAAGACATCTGGAAATTCTCCATTCTTGAGCATTTTTGGTTCTGGAATTTAAAATTCTCTTGTATCAAAGAGAACATAATGCATGAGAAGCTTAGTTATCATTTACTATTTTTTTAACTAAACTCTTGATTAAAATTTAATAGAAGAAATAAGGTCTCTTCCAAATATGCGAGAGGCTGCTGGGGGAATGAGAATGAGAATTTCTTGTGCGGAAAAAATATGGAAAAGTAACTAATGGATGTATTAAAGACATTATTTTTGATTTGATTTTCTCTTTTTTAATAGGTGGAAAAGTTGCTAGTCTTGATGTGGACCCTTGTCCTCAATTCCCATGTCCATTTCAAAAAGGGAAAAATGCAACAATTACTTTGAAGTTCAGCCCAACTGTGGATACAAGCACTCTGAAGCTTAAATTCAAAGGAAAGATAGGGATGGTATGGGTACCCTTTCCAACGCCAGAAAATGCATGTGATGATAAAGAATGTATCTGTCCTTTAACTAAAGAAAAGAAGTACACAGTCAGCAGAAAGATTTTTATTCAGCCTGTTTTCCCTACAGTAAGTATTTAATAGATTTAGCTGATTTCATCAAGTTTTTGAATATGTTATTGGTGGAAACGTAATAGATTTTATGTCTGTTTTTTGAAAATTCTGCTTCATGGGTATGAAACTTTTGAGAATGTTAGGATGAAAAAATAAAAGGATTTTTCATAGAATAGTTGTTCTAAGGTCTACCGCACAAATTGTACCCCATCATATCTGAAGATTCTTAAAGTGGACATTTTCCGGAAACTGCAACAAAATTTGACAATTACATTATGTCACATATATGGATGTTGAAAATATCTGAATTTTGTTGAATAATATTAGTTTTTCAATTTACTCTATTTATCCCTTTCACAGATACATAATTATTAATTGTACCAGATGAATATTTCGACCATTGGTCCTTGGTTCTCTTCAGCTTATGGACAAAGCTCAAAAGAAGATGCCAATGCAGCTCATATCTTTATTGATAATGAACTGAGAACTTGTATATGTGAATGGAATAAACAGAGTAAATATTAATTTATCATTAATTACATGCTTTTTTATATAAGAATATACTTTATAAGAATAATCAAGATGAAATTGCGAAAAAAGTTAAGAATATTCTAGAAATATGTCATCTTGAATTTTCCTTAAGGGCAATATTTATCTTTCACATAATGTGTATACTAAGAATATGTCAGAATGAATTTGGCCAAAACGTTAAGAATAATCATCTTGAAACCAAAACACTATTCTTATAAAAAAAGTATGTAATACAAATTGACCAACTCTGACCAAATGTGAATATTCTGGCCAAAATTTCTTAATTATTCCCATTTTTGCCCTGTTTTGTGGTGTTTCACTGCATTTTTGTGACTGACTAATTCTCAATATGAATGTGAAATAAGAAAAGAACTGTTTTAGTTAAAATAAAATTGTAAATCACACAAATTATTTCTTTACACTGCTTAAAATGACCAAAAATGCTAAAATTTGCTAAACATAAGCTTATTTTTGACCTGTTTTTCTGTTTTTGGCAAATAAACCTATTGGCACTTTCGGACAGAATATTCGCTGTTGATTCTGTGACAAAAACGATGGGATAGGAGGGGGTTAACAATCCTGTTATGTTTTATTTATTTTACTTTTTAGATGAAATTGCTTGTTAGCATTGAATTAATGGATGATACTGGAGATGATGTTGTCTGCCTTGAAGTTCCCGTCAGACTTTATTAAGAAATGTTGGAAATGTTGGAATTTTATACTATTTAATTGGATAAATAAATCTAGTTCTGATTGGTTCATTTTAAAATAACATGAATTTCAGTTTTATCTAATGTTTTATCTCATGGCTGGTTTTAAAATTTGAATGGATGAAATATTATCGATATTCTGATTAGATCATTAAGAGATGATATCATTATAAATTTCATCGAAGGTTTGACTTTTTGAGTTGAAGAAAAAAGATAATAATAATAATAATAGTAAAAATAAATAGTAATATGATTAATACTAACTCAAACAAAAACCCTAACTGCTAAAACAAAATGTCCAAGAAAACTCTTGACTATGCCACCTGCATATCTGCTATGGTCTGTGATCCCACCCATGTTAAATCAAGCTACCCTTTCCTTTGTAGTC
>JAUKPT010004960.1:0-10758 GCA_032273505.1 Nanomia bijuga
AATGAAAATGCCACAATTATTATTTTTATTGTCAATCGATTGCCTGATGCGTTCTACGATTTGAATTAAAGCATGACATGTTGATGTGTTCTTTCGAAAACCAAATTGGTTCTTGAAAAGAATGTTGTGAGTCTGTAGAAAATTGTAAAGTTTCTTCAAGTAAGTTTAAAGAATCGAGAAGAACTATATCTTAGTCTTAGTATATAGTGGAAGAAGAAAACAAATCATGGGGAATTGATTAATTAAGGACATCAACATGTTTAAAGGTAAATTAGATGTTGAAGTAAATTTTAAAGGTTAAAACTAACGTTAAAGCTAAGTTGAATTAGAAACTACCTAGAGAGTTAAGGACTATTAACTTCTGAAATATGGAAGACAAGGAAGTCAACGTAAATTATTAACATTATTTGCGAGAACTAGCAATTGGGTTTTAATTGCGCTACATGAATTCAACAACGTCATTGTGAGAGATCGAATTTATAAGTGACTTTGGACATAAATTCAACATGTTGGCACTTACATTTGGGGATAATAAAGGACTTATATTATTGACTCAAGGAAAGTAAAAGATGATAAGTATTCTATTCCTTTATACTTTATTTAAGATTGATTGTTGTTGGTAGCTTGAAATCAGGTACTTTTAGTTTAATTGTGTAATTTGAATTATTGCATATATATTAGGGTAGTTAAGTAGAAAATATATATTTATCCAATTGTAACTGCATTGTATCGGACTACTGAACCCGTAGACCCTCAACAACTTTTGTAAACCCTACTTTTTGCTGTTAGCGGGGGCTGCCATATATAAAACTAGAGAGAATCTTTTTTTTGTTTTTAACATGACGTTCCTGTTGTGCATTGACTTCTATTTACAATTGGACCAATAGATATTTTCAGGTTGGGATCCTTAAGATACTTTCCTTAAGATACTTTCCAGCAGACAGATATAATAAGGGATGAGTTTTGTAGAAGAGAAATCAACGACTGGAGCTTGCCATTCTCTAGGCATGAGGACGCGTGGGAATGTGTATGAGTATGAAAAAATCTGCCCTAATTATGCAAAGAAGATCGTCAGTTAAGAAGAAAACCATCAAATTATTGATTTACATCAGAGTCAGGGTCTGACGAACATGTTTATGACAAACCCAAGAGTGTTGTGACTGAGGGGCTAACTGTATATTCGTCCTTCAGGGGGGCTATATTCACCCAACAGGGACCCATAACCACTACCAGTAGTGAACATGAAAGGTTGGTCAGGAGGGCACAAGACTGTCTTCTTACAGGGGATGTAGAGGAACTTCATCAAATTGCGGACAGATTACCTGATCCAAACGTAGGGATTCCAGCCACTAATATGTTCTCCTTTTTCACCCAGGGAGTAGGAACACCTGATTGTAGATATCAATCAGGGTTATGGAAAGATACTCATCATGTAGCCAGACCTAGAACAGAAAGGGCAGGATTAAGAAGAGGGGTAGAATTTCAATGGGATTTACTCACCGTCTCTAGACCAGGATTTCAAGGGATAAATCTGATAACACCGATTGGGGCAGGCAGGCCCCACACATCAGGAATTTTGCAAGACCACACCTTCCAACACCACCCCCACCCCATAGCTCATAGACACCGTTGTATGGATTTACCCAAACACTCTGGGAGAAAAGGGGAGGATCCAACACATTATTTCATCAAAATGACTACCTTCTTTCAGGGATATGAAATTGTGGACGAACAGGAAATAATAAGTACATTTCTTATTTTTGATTAACAATAAAATTTATGTTTTAATGCAGAGCTTGTGACTATTTTATTCCAGAATTTAAGGGCCTGATAGCTTACACTAAATTCTCCTGAGTATACTTTATTTATTCTAGGGACTTTCATTTTGAGATATGAACATCCTCTTTTCTTGTACGAATTTTAAATGGTCCTAGAAATTCCTAGATTTGATGGTAGAGTCTTATGTATGCTATTAGTAGGAAGTTGCTGAGTTTGAAGTTATCGGTAAATTTGAGTATTTTGGAGTATTTTTGGGATTTGATCGCTATGCAGAATTACCTGTCAGAGTATGATTGGAACGAAATATTATCCGGGAATTTTGAATATGCATACAACACATTTTCAAGTATTCTATCCGCTTGCATTAAAGAGAATTGTCCACTACAAACACAGGCAAACATGAAAAGAAATCTATATATGACAAACGAGTCTCTCAGATTCAAAAAATCCAAATATCTAGCCTGGAAAAGTTTCAAACAAAATCCGTCCGACTTTACTCGATTCGCTTTTGTGAATCAAAAAAACAAGCTACGAAATGCACGATGAATTTCACAAATATCTTCTTAAAGAACTAGCAGAAGTGTTATCATCTCCTTTGTTTATACTGTTTAATATGTCTTTGAAGGAAGGAGTCCACTCAACGTGGAGGAAACAGCAATAACATAACAGCAATATATAAGAAGGAAAGTCGCTCAAGCCCCAACGACTACCGACCGGTTAGTCTTACCTCCGTTATTTCAAAAGTAATGGAATCTATAATTAGAGATGAAGTTCTCGACCATTTGATGAGGAACAACCTGTTCTGCAACAATCAACATGGTTTTGTTCCCGGCCATGACTGTATGACACAGCTTTTGTTGTGTCTAGAGGTATGGACCCAACTGATTGAAGACGGGTATTGCATTGACATTATATTCACCGATTTTCAAAAGGCATTTTACTCGGTAGCTCATCAGAGATTGTTAGTTAAATTACAAAACTTAGGAATACGTGGCAACGTTCTTGATTGGATACGCTCTTTTCTCACAAATCGTGTACAGTCAGTAAGAGTTAATCAGAAGTTTTCAAAATCGGCACAAGTACTAAGCGGTATACCTCAAGGATCCGTCATCGGCCCCCTACTGTAATATTTATTAATGATATGCCTGAAATAATCGAAAATATGTGCAAAGTTTTTGCAGACGATTGCAAAGTATTTGGTGCCACTAAAGATGACAAGAATTCGTTACAAAGTGACCTTACTAGCATGTGCAAATGGCCCCAAAAGTGGCAACAGCCTTTTAACGTGACGATATGTAAAGTAATGCATATCGGAAAGAAGACCCTCTTCATGAATACCGCATGCACGATCACGTTTTGGATCAAACCGTCTGTGAGGAGGATCTTGGGGTACATGATGATAAGGAGTTAAAATTCCATCAACATTCCATTCCAGCAAATCGAGCACTTGGTGCTATAAAAACATCTTGCTGTACGGGTGACCGAACCACAATACCATTACTCTACAAATACAAGGTATGCCCCTTCTACAAGAAGGATATCAAGGCAGTTGAGTCAGTTCAAAGAAGGGCCACGAAATAAGTAGAATGCGTCAAGGAATTACCATACGACGATCGTCTACAGTCTTTAAAAATTACCTTTCTTGTTTACCGACGTCGAAGAGGTGACATGATCCAAGTTTTTTTTAACTATTTAACCAACTTAATTGCGTTGATACCTCAAATTTTTTCAAGATTCAATCAAGTGTAACAAGAGGCCATAAATGGAAGAAATACAAAGGGAAGGCCGTAAAATAACAACGAGTTAACACGTTTTTGCAACGAGTGATTAATGACTGGAATTCACTTCCGGCAGATATTGTCGAAGCCAATATTAATGCGTTTAAGAACAATCTGGACCAACATTGGCAGCAATGTCGATACAGCAGCGCAATAGGGGGAATTTGATTGTATGAAGAGTCATCTTATTTCAGGAATTTTGAAAAAAATACCTTCTTGATGAAATACATTACATTACATTATACATTACATACTTAATAACATACATTTATTATTGACAGAGACAGGTTTACTAAGAAAGTGAGAATAACAAGATTATTGACTTGAGAAGAAGTTTCGGCGAACAGGAAAGGAATAAACAATAGATCTATTGTTTAGAAACAATAGTTTCGGCGTAAATTCCGTCGACAAAACATAGATTCCATACTGGCTTGAATAGTATATTACTGGAATATTGTGTAATATGGTATAGCTTGGCTTTTATATATGAGGGTTTTAATCCTATATTTAATGGAGGAGGATGAGGGGGGGGGGGGTAGTAACTCTTGCAAATGTTTGTCAAATGTAAAGGATAATTCTATTTGTATAGAATTTAGTTTAACACATTTCCTGAATCATTTAGGCTGATTTTGCTATCCAAGAAAATTTTACTTTCTTGTTTTTTGTTGAAGGTCAGCGCTGTGATATTCACAATTCTTTGTGAGTTTTGGAGCAAGTGCGTGTCATTTAAAAAATTGTATATTGTAAATGCTTAATCTATTCTGCTCTGGTTTGAAAAAAGTATCCCATAACATGACTATGAAAAAGCCCATTCTAAATAGTGTCGAGGCAAGCTGCTCCGTATTTAGATAAATTTCTTCATTAAGGAGACTTCCAATTTTTATGAGGAATTTTTCGAAAAACAAAAACCCGTCATAAAAATTGGAAGCCCCTTCAGTTTAGCGTCTATCTACAAATTTCGGTAAAAGTCGGCAAATGATTGGTTTAAAACTACATCATCATAAACATAATTGGTCGTTTTCAAAATGGCATAAATTGTTGTTTTATTGAAAGTTAAAAAAACAGTAAGAATTTTTAGTGAACCAATAATGTTCATGATGATGTAATATTTGAACAATCATTTGCCGATTTTTACCGAAATTTGTAGACAGACCCTTAGACAGATCAGTGACTCAATCATATCAGAAAAAAAAAATTAATAATGGAAAATGGACTATTGTGAAATGTGTACTGTTCCTTATCGTTAATACAGTTGTTACACTGAACGGATTATCGAAGAATAAAATAAGACATCGCATGAAGCGCTTAAAGTCGAGGTTAGAAATCAAAGACTTTCCGTGGACTAACAAACAGCTCTCGGGGTACCTGCTAAAGACGAAACACTTGGCGAAGAAGGGAATTATAAACGAAGGGGCGTTTTCAGAACAAGCCGTGTAGAGACAACTTTATAAAGGAATCCTCGGGAAAGATGTCTCTCTTTACATCTTCGGAGAATCGGTGAGCGTCGGAGCGGATGTAGGTAAGTGTAACAAGGCCATTAGGGGTTTTCTACAAGTTATTTACCAATTGATTGGTTCAAAATTACATCATCAAAAATCTGATTAGTTCACTGAGAATCACTTTCGCGATTATGACATTTTGACAAAAGAACAAATGAATCATATTTTTGATGATGTACTTTTCAACCAATCAAATTATAATTTCACCGATAATTTGTAGACAATCCATTTTACGAATTCAATTAATTAGTTTTGGAGCCAGTCTTTCATAGGTGAAAAGCATGTAAGTTTGTATTTGCTTCAATATTACTCTTAAATATCGAATAGCGTTGGAGCGGATTTGGGTAAGTGTAACAAGGTCATTACAATGAGGTCTCGAATAAGCATCCCGCCTGTATGTTAGTTTTTCGGAAAGGCCACAAGGCCATAGGGGCCATGGGGGTGGCGTCTATACCATTAAACTTTCTTGAGTGTGTCGATTTCCCACGTGGACGTTTTTTCAATGGCATTTTTACTCTTTGTAATTGTAATCATGATTCAGTTGCTTTTGTTGTTTTTTTCTCTGAGGAGGAGAGTCGATGTCGCTCTCCAAGGTTAAAAAATGACGTTTCTAGATTTGATGGTGATTTAGTTTTATTTTATAATAGCTTTGCATATTGGTATGAAAAATTTGTCACCACATCAGATGATCGTTAGCGGTTTTCTCTAGACTTTTTTGATTCTTTTTTTAATCGTTTTTAATAATTATTATTGTAATTTAGATTTTCGTTTTCGTTTTCATCCAATTAGTTTTGGTTATTTTTGGTTATTTTATCCAATCATGGGATTTAGGGTAGTTCAAGAAGGCCAAGGTAATTATGAATTTTCGTATATTTCTCCGTAAGATTCATCAGGCTTTCTAAATTACTGGAAAGATTCTGTTTTTTTGATTTTTGGTCATTTTGATTCTTTTCATCGTTTTCATTTAATCATGTGATTTAGGCAAGTTCAACAAGGAGAAGGTCTTTCACAGCCTGCTTGCGTTCTGGTGGGACACCCTGTTCCGGAATGTGACGCCGGAACATCGCGGTCGACGGGGTCGATTCGTCATATTTCGGACGGTGCTGGCAGGAGTATCTCCGTCCGAGAGACACGATTGATTTGGCGATATGACAATTCAACATCAACGACGTGGGGGAGAACTGCGCGCTTATTACATCACTCGAGCGCTTCACGCAGAGCCTTTACGCGCGTTTCAAAAAAATGAGTTTTCAACGTCTTCTTCAGGCGCACGTTCTTTTACCCGAAAAAAAAGCGTCGCGACCAAACATCATCGAAGAGACATGAGCTCGAAGAGGATTTAGTCGCTGCGCATGCGTACAAGCTTAATTTGACGTGTTTCAATGTCGAGCCGTTGGTCAATTATTCGAAAGTACCGCTCGGCTTGAGCGACATGTTTCGGAAAATACATCCTTCTGCGCTTGCGCACACGTAGATGGCGTTCCTCATGATTGATTACTACACAGACGTGTTATCAACAGCTCTCGATAAATGGCTAGAAAACGGCTTTCCGAAATTGTCCGAATCATTTAATCTACCGATACCGAAAAGCCTTCAGAAAGCGTTCGAAACGTGTCCGAAAACTACATGCTGGTCAGCCGTGACTCCGAATTATAAAGGAAACATCCAAGAACATAACTTGTTCAAATTACTCGCTCGCTTATCAAAAAATGTAAGCTCGATTTAAAGTGGTTGGAAGGGGATCCCCGAAATCTGATATGATATAACGGGTGGGTACCGGGCGATCGGGCGCGGGGCGCGCGTTAGTATATATTTCAACGTTTGGGGCGCAAAGAGTCGCTCGAAACAAAAGGTGGCGTAAACTCTTCGTTACTCGTCCCAGTCTACTGAAAGTGTCACTCTTGTAACGGTCGAGCGGGTGAACCTAAAAAAAGAAACCGTTAAAAGATATTATTCTACGAGTATTAAAGCTTCAAAGAAAGACAATGGCCTCAGAGTGCATTCGATTATAGATCTACCGCGAGGGGTATGGAAAGTAACGGTGCAAGTAAAACATGGTGGGTTTTTGTTGCGCTCAATAATAATATGTTAATAAATGTAATTTCTGTTCGGTTTGTAGGATGGCGCACTATAATATTATAATATTTTGAATAAATACTGACTCAGTGACCCGATTACCCACGACCCGGTGAAACACCCGGTTAAAAAATATTTCTTGACCCGGTTAAAAAAATCCAAAATATATTATTTCGGTAAAAATCCAAAAATTTAGCCTAACGTGGTGGAAATTCAAAAAAAGAAAATTGCCCCAGTAGAATTAAAAACACCGATATAAATTGGGAATTTAGGTGCCCGGGAAACTCAAAAGATGAATCATCAGCATGATTCAGACGAACTTCAGTGGAATACTTTTTACAAATTTTTGACCCGACGAAAATCTCCAAAGACATTTTTGATACAATGAGAATTAGAGATGTCACTGACTCAG
The DNA here is from genome assembly GCA_032273505.1 of Nanomia bijuga. Taxonomy (NCBI): domain Eukaryota; kingdom Metazoa; phylum Cnidaria; class Hydrozoa; order Siphonophorae; family Agalmatidae; genus Nanomia; species Nanomia bijuga. Next base: position 7,545 of record JAUKPT010004960.1, read on the forward strand.
GGTGTTTTAATTTCTAAGAGCTTTTCGATTTGTAGTGTTGTAAATAGACTAAATGTCAAAAATTTGAAATTCCTTATCTTTTAAAGCCCATTTTTGCTGGATTTGTGTTCTTAGTACAAACGAAGCACTGTGACGAGGATGTAAAATCTTGATCTGTATTTTGTTCAAAGATCACCTAGAAGCAGTGTATACAAAAATACTCTCCCGACTCCCAAAGTAAATTATCTCAACACCCAGACAATCTCTCAACTTCCAAAAATACTATCTCAGCTCCCAAAATAAATTCTCTCTACACCAAGACAATCTCCCAACTCACAAAATACTCTCTCAACTCCTGAAAAACTCTCTTAACTTAGGAAAAACTCCCTCAACACCCAAAAAATCTTTCAACTTCCAAATATTACTCTGAACACCCAAAAAATCTCTGTAAACACAAAAAATCTCTCAACTCCCAAAAAACTACCGTGCAAAGATTTTTCGAGAGATTTACCCCTTGAAGATGGGAGTTGATATCAAATCAGCAATATCTTGTTTTAATTCTCTTGCCTCCCTGTTTATTTCAAACCCTTGATTTATTTCAAACCTCCAATTATTCAGGACTCTGAGTTTCGTGACTATGCCGAAAATTATAACAGTCCAAATTTTTAAAAGAATAAGAATAAGAATAAGAATAGGAATAAGAATAAGAATAAGACTAAGAATACGAATAAGAATAATTTATTTCAAAGAAAAAAATACAAATGTAAATATAAATGTACAATATGCTAAAAAAAACTATCAGGGCCGACTTGTCATAAATTCACAATATTGTTAATATTTAATGATTAAAATTGTGTCATTTTTCGATAGATTGAAAAGAGAGAAAATTATATATCTTAGTATAGAAATTTAGTGTCATAAGTTTAGTTTTCTTTTAGAACCTATCATAGTTAAAACTTATTTCAATCGGTACTTTATCGTTAATCATAAATAAGTCTACTCATGAGCCAAGCAATGAGCAGTTCTTTGCTACTTTCTCTAGGGGCTGCCTACAAATTAATAGATCACTTTAAGACGAACTAGATACGATAAACAATGTGATATCAGAATTGAAAGAAAATAATCTTACACGTCGAAAGAGGAGATCAACAATGCAAACGTGATTGGAACCATTTATGTTTTCAATTGAATCATCAAACTTTTCGTCCTTTCACGGTATTAAGGTCGATAGAACGATTGTTAAACTTAAAAAATTTTCCCATATTACTTTAGTTGTATCCTCAATCTTGTTAACAATTTTTAATGGATCATTATCATATTTGTCGAGGTCATTAGTGCCACACTGCAGCAATATTTTATTTGCTTCAGTAATAACATTTAACTTTTAAAGTTAACAAAGTGGAGGCAAAAGATTTTCAATTTCCTGGTCAATTTCCGAGACGTATTTTTAATTCTTCGGTTGAGTTCATCAAGATTAATTTTATCCCATCTACAAATTTCGGTAAAAATCGGCAAATGATTGGTCGATGATTACATCATCATTTACATTATTGGTTCACTAAAAATTCTTACTGGCATTTTAACCTTCAATAAAACAATTAAACCAATTAAAATCTTAATGATATAATTTTTAACCAATCAAATAGCAAATTTACCGATAAAGAATTTATATCAAATCAACAGTGGCGTCGTGAAGGGAGGACAAGTGGTGGGGGGGGGGGGGTGTACAAAAGAATCGAAATCCGACAGTGAAGTAACAAAATTTTTATCGTTAAAATAGATAGTTATGTGTGAACTGACTGAAGAGACCTCTGCTTTAGAAAAATATCCGACAAATGTAGCCTAAAATCCCACAACTTAAGTCAAAATTATGACAAAATTAGCAAACACCCCTTCACACACCCCCCTCTAGTGACGCCACTGCAAATTAACGTTGTGTTTTAATGTTCCTGGTCCGTAAAGCCATTAATAAGAAAGAATCTTTTACTATAATTAGAATAATCATCTTGAAACCAAAAAACACTATTCTTATAAAAAAAAGTTTCAACAGAAACTAGAAATAGTTTTGTTTTTTTCCTGGTTAGCTTCTCATTATTATCGCGTGTGCAGACTCGATATTTCAAACAGTTCCTGTTAATCGAGACTTGTTGTTGATCTTTCAAATACACACCACATTCCACATCCGCTCAAAGAAAACAGGAACTGGATTATCGTGTGGATGTCGATCGGGCTACCAACCCTCGTGATGACCCAGAGTTGTTTTGGTCGCTTAAAATTCCAAATAAATATCACGTGTTTAGTGTCAAATATTGCCGAGGGCTGACTCGCGATTAGGGGGTGAATTTGAAACAGTAAATCCCAGACGGTGTATGAGTGTATGCCCTCCTTCTCCCGGGGGAGTAAGATCCGTATTACTCCTTCACTTTTAACGTTTTAAGATTTGTGACTACCAAAATGTTGTCAAGAAAATTGGGATAAGGAATGCGATCCAAATTTTCATACCCACAACTTTCGAATATGAAAATCCGGTCGAAGGACGCCTTTCTATTGGAACAAATGTCACATGTTTGCAATAGGAGTAAAGCTTTTGTGTTGATTGCAAATTCTTTAACGTTTTTGTGAAACATATTATGAAGATACATTTCTTATTGAGAATGTATTGAAATCACTGGTATTCATGAACTGAAATGGGACTCATGCTCATTCGCAAAAGGGTCATGCGCAAAGGCAGGCTCATTGGCAAAGGCAGGGTCATGGGCAAAGGCAGCATCATGGGCTTACATGGCAAAATAGTGGTCCCGGAATCTAATGAAAATAAGTAAGATTTTAGGGTATATTTGCATGTATTCAACGAAATTTCCATAATTTCTTAAAGGACTTAAGTGTATTATATCAGTCAGGTCAACCAGATTCGGGTTAATCACCGGATTCGGGGGATTTAACTGATTGTGATTCGTGGATTCCCCCGGATTGGGATCCGTAGAATGATCATTCGTTGATCACAAGTAAAAGGGAAATAACTTCTAAGAAAAAGGGCAATAACTTGTTAAGAAAAAGGGCAATAACTTTTTAAGAAGAAGGGCAATAACTTCTTAAGAAAAAGGGCAATAACTTTTTAAGAAGAAGGGCAATAACTTCTTAAGAAAAAGGGCAATATTTTCTTAAGAAAAAGGGCAATAACTTCTTAAGAAAAAGGGCAATAACTTCTTAAGAAAAAGGGCAATAACTTCTTAAG
>JAUKPT010004961.1:0-10757 GCA_032273505.1 Nanomia bijuga
CTCCCTTCAACTTGTCGCTCTTTTATAGTGGTTCGTGATAATAAATTATTAATAATATCTATTCAAATGAAAACAGGTATTGAAATCATAAGCAATTGAATTAAGGGTTCCATCTTTCATTAAAAGTTAAATGCAATTAGTCCTTTGGGAGTTTCCGTGACATGATTTTGTAGCCTGTATAATTTAAAAATAAAAACTACCGAGAGATATATTAGAGTAGATACTTTTTTTCGGATACCCTGTATAATGCATTTTTAACAACACGAAAGAAAGAGTGTCTCAGGAAGTGATAACAAAAGATATATACTTTATATAGCTAAGAACGACAGTGGTAGCTAAAGGGGTATTCGCCATACAGATAGGGTGTATATTTGCGCTGGGGGTATTGAACCACTATACCAAACGGCCTATTCTAGTCTATATATATAATTAATACAATATAGATGTTTGTGTATTTGTGTGTTGGTGTAAACGTTTCCAATACGCTCAAAAACGTGTCCGATGTTTTTTTGTTTCGTCTTAACCAACCACATTCCCTCCTTAGTAGCCGTAACTAGCGCTCTATGTTTTTGTTTTGTTTTGGATTTTTAGTGCGTTTATTTTTCGTATTTTTGTAAACGTTCATTGGTTATGATTTTATCCGTAAGTTTAAAGTTTATTTCTTATTTTACATATCATTTTAATTTATAGTTTAGGTAAGTCATCGGTTGGATAATCGTTCACTTTTTCTTTATTTTTCTTTTATCAGGGCCCGGCGAACGGCGAATTTCGCCGTTCCAAGAAGAAGAATTTTCAGTCATTTGCCGGCCGACAAATTCTCTTCGTAGGCCATACCTTTCCATACCTTTTTATACATACTATTTTCGCCGGGTGATCACGTTAAAAGACTTTTTCATTCGCCATTTGAAATTAGGCTTTCGCCAGCCGAACAAAAAAATAGTTGAAACTTTTTATATGTCTGTATTCTTTTATTTTTATACTATATACATTCTCTTTCCTTTTTCTTTAAGTATATAGTGTTGTACTGGATATTTCGAGATTTGCCACATTGATATACCCTTCTGTTAATTTGTTTTCTTTTTCTTTATGAATTAACTTGCATTTCAATAAGTGTTCTGTGGTGTCCATCTATTATGTCGAGCCTTGTTTTTAACATTACTATGCATTTTTGGTAGTATATATTGGTAGTACTTATGTATGTTTTTTTCAAAGTAACTAATGAACCTTAATTTAGATTTAGTATTTTTCATAGTTTCTAGTTCTTCGTTTAGTTCATCATTAATTTTAATGTTTAAGTATTTTTTTAGTTTATCTTTTGTGTATTTGTTTATGTTTTGTATGTCTATATCATACTTTAGTTTGCTCTGTCCAGCTTTCTTGATATGTATCCTTGATCTGTTATTATTTCTTTTACTAATCTTTTGTCATCAACATATGCAAGCATTTCTATTTTCTTACTGTTACCTATAATAGTATTACATTTTCTACCAACTCTGTCTGTTTTATCTGAGTTTAAGAAGCACAGTGTGAATCCTCATATGGTTCCTTGTCTTACTATTTGGTTTGCTATTATTGGACCGATTTCTCATATTGGTGCTTTTATTGTTGCTTGTCCGTTTTCATTTTTCATTTAATTTATATATTTCGTGTGCTGTTCTATAGCATATTTTGCCTTGTATAAGTCAATGATATAACTTCTTAACATTTGAATTACTTATTCTACATGTTCGTTCCCATGGTATCATTTCTCTTTGAAAAGTTGGCGAATATCTGATATAACAATACTTGAAATATCATGAAATTGTTTATGCTTTCTACTTCCGACATCATAGCCCATTGTTAAAAACACATAAAACTATCATAATTAACTTAAAGGGGAATTTTTAATAATTCTACCAGTTGTAGTACTCGATAACCACAAACAAATGCAAAAAAACACACTTTGATATCTTTTCTCATTTTCGAGATATTTGGATTGGAATTTTTACTTCAAATGGTGAAATTATTGAAATTAAGGTCGTCCGGAAGTTACACAATATAATATTTTGCTCCATTTATTGTTTTATCAGGTTTAGATATATCAGCGCAGTTGAAATTTACTACTAACCTAATATATCGAAATTGTTGACACGACTGGTACCGAACCCATGAGGTGAACGGTATCCAGTGTTGAGAATCTTGAAGCCTTAATTGCTAGGTAATTCATCGATTTGATCAACGTTTTCATCCAAAATACTGTAACTTTGAACAAGAAAACTCGGAACATTGGTCCTTCGGAACTCCGGACCGCCACCTTACAAAATTAGCATGAAGTATACTATACCCTACAATATTGTCTAGCTGCATCTTTTTATACCTTATACCAAAGATTCTCTTTGAATAAGGTGGATGTATAACAATTTACTTAAACTGCGCGATAACCATTTTTCAAACCTTTTCGAGTAGATACTTCTATACACGAAAGAGTTAGCTAGAGTCATCTCAGTAAGGATAAATAGTTTTGCAGAAAACCTTTTTTTCACCATACCACAACTGAAAACAAAATGTGGTATTTTCTTCAAAACAGGCCGTTTTTTTAACTGGTGGCCCCCTGTTTTGCAACAATATAGTTTATAGACGAGATAAAGTAAAACAGGTGATTTAAAATAGGCGGTCGCCTGTTATAATTGTCCAAACTAGATGCGAAAAGCACGTGACCGAAAATATAAAAGCGAATGACTTATTGACTTTAATAGCAAAAAGTACGAAAGGCCCATATTTCCCCCAATAATTCCTCCCAAAAGATAAATTCGTCCCAACGTATTCTAGACATGCTTATAAATACACTGAGCATCAAGGTTTGATCGCAGCTGGTCCCAAAAGGCCCAACTCGATATTTTATCGGCAAGATGTATGGCCGTGTATAGAGTAGGCTATGTTTTGTATTATTTTTCTAATTTTGAGTCCACACCACCTTATATATTTGAATAAATTGTTCTTGGTAAAGTACCACTTTAAATGGAAACTTAGTTACGAGGTAAGAGACCACTAAACTTCTTAATTTTTTTTAAAAAATGATACTATTTACCCTTAGTTTGATCTTCATCGATAAAAGTTATGAAACGGGAAAAACTATTTTTTTACAGTTTTTCAGGAGTACCAAGCAATCAAAGATTCTACATATTTGCACATTTGATTGCTACATAATTATCTTCAATATTGGTAAATGTAGATATCGCGATATCACATGGCTGAACTCCCTTGATTGGACAACAAAAATATCATTCTTGAAATCCTCATTCGTGTTTTTATGGGAAAGAAAATTGAATATTTTGCATTGCGCTTTGATGATTTGAGTCTATGTCATTCAGAAAATCAATTTTCTTGACCTTAGTAAGTAAATGCAGTTATTTTCTTAAGAAAGTGAATTCTGTTCCCTGTTTTATTAGGAGTATAAATCTAACCTTTCTTCATTAAGAGGACTAAGCTCACGCTGGAAATAAGAAAACTCCAAATATTGACGCAGGTCATTCTCAGGTCATATGGCCAATAATTGTTGGAGGTCTATTGTTAACCTATTATCTAGAGAGTTCAGTTGACAAGCTCTGACGTCACATTTCTGTGTTTTGCTATGAATAAAAATCGTTATATTTCCCCTTAGATTGAATTTTAAGATGCGGGATGGGTCAGGATGGATATTAGATAGACTTGTCGATAGATTAATAGAAAGTTTTCCGGAGTGTAATGGTCCCCTTTAAGCTTAAAAACATCATATAAAATCTTGAATCTGCTGTTTTGATAAAATTGGTGATGGTAATTGGACAAATTGACTGCTATATTTAGCAAATTAGTTTCTTATTTTACGAGATAAAATCAAATTGACAATAAAATTACGTGGAAATAAAGATAATCACGGTGTAGATAAATCAATACTTCTTAGAGAATTTATTTCAATATTTTACACAGTCAAAAGTATTTGTTTGCATGGATATTTTCTAATCTTACTTACGCGTGCATAAGTGTATGTCAGGACACAAGTACGTACATTCATGCATGTATTTCTACACAAACACGTACGTAAATGTATGTGCATATGTATGTTTTATGGGTGTCTTTATGTACAGGTCACATATCTGTTTTCATGTTTGTAAATTTGTATGTATGACTGTATGCATGCATACTGAAAATAACACAGTCAAATAAACGTACATATACCCATATATCTATAGATAAACGATAGATAGGTTAATTGAAATCTGGTTATATGTTATATAAAGTCATTAGTCAAACTGTTGTTTGTATGGTTTGAAAGTTCTTTTCAAGTTCGAGATTAGAAAAAAAAATTGAACGAATTTGGATTCTTGTGATTGGTCCAAGGATGCTATATGTCAAAGTAAACATCTTTTGTCTATTTAAGCTTTGTTGGCAGAAGACGACTGTAACGATATCTCCGGGTCCCTGCGATTGCTTTCCTTCGGATTTTTGGCAAATAAGAATATCAGAAAAAAGTTAAGAAAGAAATAATAAAAAAAATTAAAAAGAAGAATACGAAAAATACAAAAATAAACCAGAATTCCAAGACTTAGTATCTTCAAAAACAGGCTACTATTTTGGAAGATCATGGTCTTTTAGTAATACCCCTACCTCTTATATGTCAAAAACAGGAAGGATGACCGTTATGCAACTCAGAGATATTGATAATATCGTCTCAACTGTCAACAGAACTGAAAAAGACTATAGAATATGTATTGTTTAAATCAAAATTCTATGTGCAGTATTTTTACACACATTTGGCGCCAAATCATCTGTCATATGGTCAGTTATGAACATATAAAAAGTTATAAGCAGCGCATACAGACACTCATTCATACAAACAAATTATCATGGTGGTGTACGGACATGTTTACAATTACATAAGTTGCGAAACATATTATCAAGAACGTTTCATTGTTTTGGTTCTCCATGTAACGCTGAATGAAAATATTCAGAACATCTACATAAAAAGCTATCTTAGTAAAATAAGAAGCTACATCTTTCTTCTTTTGTGATAGATATTCCAACATCGTATCAGTTGTCACATAGTGGCTTAATTAAAGATGATGATTGTGGTGCTGAACACTTTACATCATTACCATTTATCTAATTGAGGAGATGCTGAGAGACACTCCTTGAAACTTGTTCTTTCGCGACAGGAGCAAGCGTGATGTCTTTCATCGAACAATTGGCGGCGAAGATTGGGGAACTCATCTAATGGCATACCACTCGACATGCTGGTGAGGTTTTTACAAACCCTGTTTTCTTATTTAAACTCGTGTTCATGCAATCCAGCTGCGTTCTCCAAATTTGGTAATTCTTTATCATATCCATCTTTTCCTATTAGAAAATATGTGTTTATCGTCCCCTTTCCCTTCATTTTGACCGCCCCACGATCAAGTAATTTATAAGGACCTAGTTCATCAAGAATACTTTTACACTCAGGACTGACATGAACACGTAATGCTAAACCACTTGATTCCATACGAGATGCATAATTAACTGTATCTCCAAACAAGCAATACCGAGGCATTTTAAGCCCAACAACTCCAGCAACACATGGACCTAAAATAGTGATACCACAACATTTATGTATGCTTTACATTAAATTAGGCCGATGCAAATTAAATATTAGATTCTCATCAACACCCGCCAGCTATTACGATGGTTAAGTATCATAATTACAGCTATCATTACTATAGCTATCATTTATAAATGGCAAAATAAGCGCTTTTGCAGCTATTTTTTTTCAACAGAATTTGTTTTTGTTAAACTTTTTTATTATGTGCACCAGAATGCGTGATAACAAGGTATCATTATGTATGACATTTAGTTTTTACTTTTACTGATCAGATTTACCTTTTGGTACCTACAAATATCAAAAGGATGACCTGCACTTAATTTAAATCTAAATTGACGCCTCGATAAAATACCAAATATAAAAATAAAGCTAATATACTTTTCTGACGAGAATCTAATGATTGATTTATATCCGCCTTCAGTTCAAAAACTTTCATTCAAAATGGTGTGAGGGGTGGCAGATGGTTGAGGGGAGTAATGAGTTATATTGGGGAGAATGTAACTAGAATTAATGAATGAATATTTTAACTTAACCAAAGAATCTATGGACCAATCTTTCAACTATCAAATTTTTCAGGAAGATGACGAATCTTAAATGTTCTTATATTATGAAGTAGATCTAGAGATAAGGTAGCTATTTCACCAGCATGCAACTTTCCGTTTCGTTCCGGTAATCCAGAAACAACCATGTACGCATCGCCAATAGTTTCCACCTAGTAGAATTAATAATATGTTTTAATCAATCAATTTCCCGGCCCCTTCATTCTATAAATATTGACCGCACCCTTAAGGCTCCCTTACATCAACAGCCAAGCTGTTTGCAGCCTAGCTGTTAAGCTAAGAAACTATTTCGTCGGTATAAAATCTAGTCACTTTTCACCGACACAGTTCAACATACCTACTTTTTAGAATAATTTGCGTTAATAGCATATCAACAAAATATGAGAACATTTACAGACATACAAGCATGCACACACACATATATAACTGTATACCTTATAAACGTCATAATTGTCACTGCAAGTATCAAAACAAGTATAAAGATCGTTCAATAAAGCGACAACCTACAAAAGGAAATAATTATCATTAGATTTTCTCTTATCATCCTGTCAATCTGTCTTAGAAGTTTTTCACCTTTGCCATTCAAGATTCGCAACTTGTTATTTCCATGATTTTGTTCCAATTAGAACCTATTTAGTGCCTTAATTAGTATTTAATTAGCAATTGGGGTATTTTTTTAACTGTTGATCGATACCATCGTCTTCAGCGTCAAAAATTGTTTAAAAAAAGTCACAGACGAGGCCGTGTATGGACTCGAATAATGCTCAGTCACGATTGATTGATTTCATTCTACTTTTCGCAGAAAAATAATTATTAATAATTTAACTATAATTTATAGCTATTTTAAACGAGGGGTAAGTCACTTCTTAAAGTCTCGTATAATTCTTCAACAAATCCCAACAAATCCCAACAAATCCCACAAATTCAGCCAAATCCCACAAATCCCAACAAAGCCCATCAAATCCTACAAATCCCATCATATCCCACCAAATCCCACCAAATCCCACAAATCCCACCAAATCCCAAAAATCCCAAAAATGCAAACAAATCCCACAAGATATGTACAAAAAGGAAGGCGGAACCAACTGACATGGTTATTCTTCACAAGACAACTAAAAGTACTGCTTTTTTAGAGACTCTGGAGGCATTTCAATACAAAGCAACAGATGTATATATTTTGTACATCCGTCGATAATTACTATCCTCAAGCCTGTTTTACATTAGTTCCATCCATTTAGGTAATAAAATTAGCTAAAAAGTAACCAAGTTTACTGCTGTGTTTTACGAAATACAGCTTTGTTTACCATCTTTTTCGTTTACCATCTTTAAATTCTTGTCGCGTGTAGCGTTTCTTAGCAAGACATAGTTTACTTTTTGTAATAGCTGATTGCACAGATTTGCCGTTTCTAATATTCTGTCTGCGTTCAAACTTACTACAATAAAAAATATATCATAATTCACATTTTTTGAAGGACAGTTTTTAACAGAGTATCATTATTTTTAACGGGGTATGTAAGGTGAGGGATGAAAGGGGTGGGGGGAGGATGCTTAACTTTTATCTATCATTATTTATTTTTCTATTTAGTCAAAACAAAGGTGCCTATTGAAATTAGTGTTTTACTATAATAGGCTCTTAAAGAAAACAAATCAGTCCAAATAATATATTTTAACAAATTTTCAACTTGCTTTAATCAAACAAAAGGTTTTAAATATCTTTTCTGCTTATTTTACGTTTCATCTGGCTATACAACTATTTTTCTTGACTGCGATTAGTGACATTTGCCCACATATTTTTATTTTATTTAGCTACTTTTGTTATCTTGTAATAAATTTTCGATGTTGTTAACTTTATTTTTGAATTTTCTTTGAAATATATATTTACTTTACTTTACTTACTTACTTTATTAAACATCAGAGAGCTTAACCCTATTCTAAGTACAAGAGATGAATAGAGGAGTAGGGAATTGACTATTCTAGTTTGTTGAGATGTGTTTGATAATGCTATCCCTTTTTTCTGCTTATTTAAAACCTTAATATTGTATATTTTAGATCTAAACACTGAATGAGATCGTAAGATAGAAATGATCATATGAAAAATGTTGTCATCAATTAATTACTAAAACACACAAATCCCAACAAATCCTACAAATCCCACGGATCCCAACAAATCCTAAAAAATCCCACCAATCCCAACAAATCACAACAAATCCCAGCCAAAATTTGAAGTGACTTACTCCTCGATTTTAAAGTCATTTTACAACCCTCTTAGCTGACCAAAAATTGAGGTAATTGGTTGAAATGAGATGGAGTTGTCAATAAACCTCGAATAAGACTTTTTAAATGTACTTTAATTTCAAGTTTTTTTTCTTTATTTAAAAAACCAAAGAGATGGATCATTTCATTCTTTTAGTAAAGTAAGTATGCCTCAACAAATCATTTTCACATGGGCGGGCACGTGTGCCGTAACAAAAGAGGTTACTCATCTCACCTGCATCGGCGTACTACATGAAGCTAACGCAGTAAATCCAACGATATCAGAGAAGAATATTGTAACGCATTCAAATGATTCTGCTTCTACTTGCATTCCATTCTTCAATTGCTCTGTTATTGCCTTCGGTAACATTTTATATAGTAAATCATCAGTCTTCAATTTTTCGGCTGCAAGTTGTGCTGTCCGAGTATCTACAATATCTTCTAAATTATTTGTATATTTTTCCATCATAGCTATCATATTGTCCACTAAGTTGCCTTGTTTTCCGCTGATACGTTTAAGTTTACCTTTAATTTGATCGAATGTTGGCCTATTGTATGGTTGGTCAAGCCAACAGGATTTCATCAATGCAATCAAACGACTATCATATTCGTCTTCCTTTACTTTCGGTCTGAAAGGTGGATCGTCGCATTTGTTTACTAAGCTGATTATGTCTAAATATCAAAATATATTTTATCATATAGATCGTCTCATCAAAGGTTCTCCCCAACCCACACACAAACCCGGAATTGACAAAAATCGACATCAATCCACAAAAATAGAAATATATAGACGAAAGTCGACATAACTCGAAAAAACCGACAGAAACTCGACAAAACTCGACAAAAATCGACGAATTCGAACAATGTCGACGAGCCGATTCCAGTTGATTTCTGTCGATTCCGGGTGTAGTAGTAAAAAGAACTATGATAGATGGTTAGTAACTTTATTGGAACGACCTTTTATTATCATTTATGGACTCATGAAAACTTTCCAGTGAAAATCGATTTAAATTCAAAATTCATCAATTCTACCTTTAGCATCCATTCCATAGTCGGCATACGGATCTTCTCTGGTAAGGATTTCAGAGATGATGATACCGTACGAATACACATCTCCTTCTTTTGATTTCTTAGAGTAGTCTTTTTGTATCAATTCAGGAGCTCGCCAGAATAACTCTAAAATAAATAATATGATACCACATGCAATGGATCCTACCATCCAGAGTCGAAAATCTTATTTTCCAATTGTAAAAAACGGTACGGCTAGTGACATACAATTACTAATTATAGCGAAGAAGACAAACAAGTGACCCAAGATACAATTAATATTACCCGGATAATAGGGCCGAAAACCCGATAGCGATTTTCATTGGTTTTAAAACCGGTCTGTACAGAGCGTTACTAATTGGAAGTTAAGTAGCTGCGTTTTAATTGGTTTAGGCCTTAGCGACAAAAACTTTGTACCGCCCTGTACAAATTTTTCTATTGCTATGAAGAACTAAAAACTGAATATAAAGCTAGAGCGTTTGAATAGATATTATGTTTTTGACATTATTGTAATTATTCAATCTCCAATCTAGATTCTAGCAAAGAATGCAAAGAAGCAAAGAATTTACCGGAAATATTAAGCCCTTGAACAATTGTATAAGCCCTATTTGCGTACGAGGGCTAATATTTTCCGATACAGTTCTCCCATCCGGTTTGTGTTTGCTTTGGTGTATTTGTCATACCTTATTCTAACCTTGCACTGCAGTAAAATTTTTCGATAATGATAGAGTAGCGAAATGATACTGGCTTTATAACTTATCCATTAATTTGTGTTTTCAATGGTTTGCATACACTGTTACAATACAGTATGAGAAATACCTACTTTTGTATCGTTTATAATCGGACTCCTCTTCGCTATTGTTGTTACTGTGCGCCTGTTTGAATTTGTCCATTCCAAAGTCAGTCACTTTACAAACCTAAATGAATGGAACGAGATGAGTTGCTACCAATAAGAAAAATAAATAAATATCAAAGATTTACAAACACTTGCAAACACTTTGATATTCTTGTATTTCAGATAATCATCCCGTAAAATTATTCCACCATTCTGCTTTAGACAAGCAACAAATTTGAGTCTATGTCAAAAGTCTGTGCACTAATTCTAGTTTTTGTTATAACTCTTCTAGTTTTCAACCAAATGATCTGATTTTTGGTAACATAAGAGCTATAGCTAAGTTCTTTAAGATAGTCAAAAATATATTCAAAAAAAAAGAAGGAAGTAGGGAAAAAACGAAGAAGAAAATCTCAACTCATTGAAATATACATTTTTATGACATGTAAGTCACACCATTGGGTGCGCTATT
>JAUKPT010004962.1:0-10328 GCA_032273505.1 Nanomia bijuga
TCACCACCTTGTGTGCCAGTTTGAGCATCGCCTTGTAATCCTCCTAGCTTACCTCCCTGTACACCACCTTGTGCGCCAGTATGAGCACCGCCTTGTGTTCCACTTTGCTGACCTCCCTGTAAACTACCTTGCGCGCCAGTTTGAGCACCACCTTGTGATCCACCATGCTTACCTCCATGTTCACCACCTTGTGTGCCAGTTTGAGCATCGCCTTGTAATCCTCCTAGCTTACCTCCCTGTACACCACCTTGTGCGCCGGTCTGAGCGCCTCCCTGACCACTACCTTGAGTAATCCTATTTGCACCACCTTCTTTTCCGTTCTGTGTCCCCTTTTGTGTATCACTTTGAGTAGTTTCTCCTTGAGATTCATCTTCTGAGTCTATGCCACTAGCACCTCCTTCAACTGTTTCCTCATTACCTGGAGATTCTCCTGGAGGTGTATCGCCAGGTTTTTTAGCAGGTTTAGCTGCCTCCGAGGGTGAACTTCCAGATGTAGAAGCACCTGCAAGAGGAGTTCCTTGTGTGCTGCCTGCTGCACTTCCTTCTTTTCCAGCACCTCCCTGTCCTTCTCCGTGTGCATCTCCTTGTGTACCGCCTTGTTTTCCTCCTTGTGCATCTCCTTTTAAATCACCTTGTGCACCGGCTTGTACACCGCCTTCTGCATCTCCTTGTAAATCTCCTTGTGCACTTCCCTGTTTAACTCCATGTGCACCTCCGCCTCCTTGTTTTCCTCCCTGTGCACTACCTTGTTTTCCGTGTTTACCTCCCTGTGCACTACCTTGTTTTTCTCCTTGTGCTCCCCCAACCGCACCTCCTTGTTCTTGTGTCCCTGCTTCTTTCCCTCCTTGTGACTCTCCTTGGTTTTCTTCTTGCACACCTCCTTCTTTTCTTCCTTGAGTGCCTCCGTGTGCGCTGCCCTGTCTTTCTCCTTGGGTAACTCCTTGCTTTCCACCTTCTGCACCTCCAAATTTTCCACCTTGCGCACCACCCAGTTCTCCACCTTGAGCACCTCCTTGTGCACCGCCCTGTTTTCCTTCATGTTTTCCTTCTTGCATAACTCCTTGTGCACCTCCTTGTGCTGCACCTTGTGCACTTCCTTGCGCATCTCCTTCTACACCTCCTTGTACACCACCTTCTTTGCCCTCCTTTGTATTGTCCGCTTCATTGTCTCCTGGTTCTTCATCTAGTTCGTCTAAAGGTGCTTTTTCTGGTGGTGTATCACCTGGTTTCTTTGCAGGTGTACCTGCTTCAGATGGAGAACTTCCTGATTCCGAAGCACCAGCCAAAGGAGAATTTTCTGGAGAACCACTCGATGGGACGGAACTTGGCTTATTCCCCGCTTTTTCACCCTCACCGGTATTTTCAGCTCCGTTTGGACCTTCTTGCGTACCAGCTTGTTTTCCACCTAGTGCTCCACCTTGTGCACCGCCTTGTGCACCTCCTAACTTTCCACCATGAGAACCTCCTTTTACACCTCCTTCTGCACCTCCTTCTTGGTTTCCTCCTACCGCACCAACCAGTTTTCCACCTTGAGTATTCCCTTGTACACCTCCTTGTGCATTTCCTTGCGCACCTCCTTGTGCTCCTTCTTGAGTGCCTCCTTGTACATCACCTTGTTTTCCTCCAAGTACACCTCCTTGATTCATACCTTCTTTACCTCCTTGAGTACCTCCTTGTACTCCGCCTTGCACACCTCCATGTGATCCTCCTGGTGCACCTCCTTGAATACCTCCTTGTACTCCGCCAAGCACACCTGCATGTGATCCTCCTTGTGCCCCGCCTTGAATATCTCCTTGTGCACTTCCTTGATTACCTCCTTGTGTACTTCCTTGATTATTTCCTAGTACACCACCTTCTAGGCTACCTTTATCATGTTCACCTTCTTCTGTTTCTCCTTCACCTGTTTCTTCATCTAATTCATCTAACGGTGATTTATCTGGAGGTGTACCTCCAGGTTTCTTTGCAGGTTTACCAGCTTCAGATGGGGAAGTTCCTGCAGCAGATGCACCTTCCTGTGGAATTCCTTCTTGTTGAGATACTCCTTGTTTAGAGCCTCCTTCATGAGCTCCTTCTCCCATAGAACCTCCTATAGAACCTCCTATAGAACCTCCGAGAGAACCACCTGGTTTAGATCCTCCTTGTTGCAAACCTCCAACTTGGGCCCCTCCCCCTATAGAACCTCCTATAGAACCACCTATAGAACCACCTTGTTGAGAGCCTCCTACTTGAGATCCTCCTCCTATAGAACCTCCTATAGAACCACCTATAGAACCACCTTGTTGAGAGCCTCCTATTTGAGCCCCTCCTACTAAAGAACCTCCTATAGAACCTCCTATAGAGCCACCTATAGAACCACCTTGTTGAGAGCCTCCTATTTGAGCCCCTCCTCCTAAAGAACCTCCTATAGATCCTCCTATTCCTTGTTGTGCAGCTCCTTTATCAGGTTCACCTTCTTCAGTTTCTCCTTCACCTGTTTCTTCATCTAATTCGTCTAACGGTGATTTTTCTGGAGGTGTATCACCAGGTTTCTTTGCAGGTTTACCGGCTTCAGATGGGGAAGTTCCTGCAGAAGATGCACCTTCCTGTGGAATTCCTCCTTGTTGAGATCCTCCTTGTTGGTTACCTCCTACTTGCGCCCCTCCTCCTATAGAACCTCCTATAGAACCCCCTATAGAACCACCTTGTTTAGAACCTTGTTTTGAGCCTCCAACCAGAGCTCCACCTCCTATAGAACCATCTATAGAACCTCCTAAAGAACCTCCTAGAGAACCACCTTGTTTAGATCCTCCCTGTTGCGAACCGCCAACTTTGGCCCCTTCACCTATAGAACCTCCTATAGAACCCCCACCTTGTTGAGACCCTCCTTGTTGTGAGCCTCCTACTTGGGCACCACCTCCTATCGATCCTCCTATAGAACCTCCTAAAGAACCACCTTGGTCAGATCCTCCTTGTTGCGAACCTCCAACTTTGGCCCCTCCACCTATAGAACCTCCTAAAGAAGCTCCTATAGAACCTCCAGTAGAACCACCTTGTTGAGACCCTCCTTGTTGTGAGCCTCCTACTTGGTCACCACCTCCTATAGATCCTCCTATAGAGCCTCCTACTTGAGCACCTTCTCCACTCTGCCCTGTATCTTCAGATTGAGAACCTTCTTCAGTCCCTTTCTCTTCAATATCTTCAGCTTTAGGTGCTCCAGCTGGAGAAACTCCAGCTGGTACAATTCCGGGCTTCGAACCTTCTTTTTGCCCAGGTTTTTTTCCTTCGCCAACTCCAACCTGACCTGATCCTCCAATATTAGCACCGCCTGTTCCTGAAACTCCTCCTTGGAGACTACCGGTTCCTACGCTTCCTGCATGAGCTCCACCAGTTCCTGTAGCTCCTGCATGAGCACCACCTATTTCAGTAGATCCTACATGAGCTCCGCCTGTTCCTGTAACTCCTGCTTGAGCACCACCTGTCCCCGTACCTCCTGCATGAGATCCACCTGTTCCTGCAGTCCCTGCATGAGCTCCGCCTATCCCTGTAGCTCCTGCTTGAGCACTATCTGCCCCGGCTGCTTCTACTTCAGATTCCCCTTCTTCCGTTCCTTCTTCTTCAGCGTCCTCAGGTTTAGGTGCACCGGCAGGAGAAACCCCAGCTGGTACAATTCCAGGCTTCAAACCTTCTTTTTGTCCAGGTTTTTTTCCTTGGCCTCCTGCATGAGCTCCACCTGTTCCCGTAGCTCCTGCTTGAGCACCATCTGTTCCTGTAGCTCCTCCTTGAGCACTACCTGCTCCTGTACCTCCTGCATGTCTTCCGCCTGTTCCTGTAGATCCTGCTTGAGTACCAACTGTTGCGGTAGCTCCTGCATGGGCACCACCTGTTCCTGTAGATCCAGCATGGGCACCCCCTGTTCCTGAACCTCCCGCATGAGTTCCGTCTGTTCCTGTAGCTCCTGTTTTAATGCCACCTGTTCCTGTAGCTCCTGCATGAGCACCACCTGTTTCTGTCGCTCCAGGTCGAGCTTCTCCTGTTCCTGTAGCTCCTGCATGATCACCACTTGTCCCTGTCTCTCCAGCATGAGCTCCAACTGTTCCTGTAGCACCTGCTTGAGCAACCCCTGTTCCTGAACTTCCTGTATGAGTCCCACCTGTCCCTGTAGCTCCTGCTTGAGCAATACCCGTTCCTGTAGCTCCTCCTTCGGATTCCCCTTCTTCAGTTCCTTTTTCTTCGGCGTCCCCAGGTTTAGGAGCACCGGCAGGAGAAACCCCAGCTGGTACAATTCCAGGCTTTGAACCTTCTTTCTGTCCAGGTTTTTTTACTTGACCAATTTCAACTTGACCTGATACCCCAATATGAGCTCCGCCTGTTCCTGTAGCGCCTCCTTGGACACTACCTGTTCCCGCACCTCCTGCATGAGCTCCGCCTGTTCCTGTAGCGCCTCCTTGGGCACTACCTGTAATTTTACCTCCTGATTGGACACTTACTGAACCTGTAGCTCCTCCTTGAGCTCCACCTGATCCTACGCCTCCTACATGAGTTCCACTACTTCCTGTAGCTTCTGCGTTGGTACCACCGGTTCCTGTGGAGCCACCTTGAGAACCACCTGTTCCTGTAACTCCTGGTTGAACTTTACCTGTTCCTGCACCCTTACCTCCTGCTTGGGCACCCGTAGCACCTACATGAGCGCCCTCTTTTCCTGCTATAGAGCCTCCTTGTTTAGAAGCGCTTGGTGCTTGAGAACCACCTTGTCCAAGGCCTCCTGCTTCAGACTCGCCTTCTTCTGCGCCTTCTTCTTCAATATCTTCAGGTTTAGGTGCACCAGCAGGAGAGACACCCCCTGGCTGTTTAATTGGTTTCGAAGCTTCAGGAGCCTCTCCTTGGGCATCACCTTGGCCACCAACCTGTTTACCTCCTTGGGCACCTCCTTGAGTACCTCCTTGAACACTTCCTTGGGCACTTCCTTGGGTACCACCTTGGGCACCACCTTGGACACTTCCTTGGGCACCACCATGTTTACCTCCTTGAGGCCCTCCTTGGGCAGCTCCTTGGGCACCACCCTGTTTACCTCCATGGACACCTCCTTGGGCACCTCCTTGAACACTTCCTTGGGCACTTCCTTCGGCACCACCTTGGTCACCTCCTTGGCCACCACCATGTTTACCTCCTTGATGACCTCCTTGGGCATCTCCTTGAACACCTCCTTGGGCACCTCCTTGGGCATCTCCTTGGGCACCACTCTGTTTACCATCTTGAGCATTTCCTTTGGCACCTTCTTGGCTACCTCCTTGGACACCTACATGAGTTCCACCACCTTGGGCACCTCCTTGGGAACCACCATGTTTACCTCCTTGAGGACCTCCTTGGGCAGCTCCTTTGGCACCACTCTGTTTACCTCCTTGGGCACCTCCTTGGGCACCTCCTTGAACACTTCCTTGGGCACTTCCTTGGGCTCCACCTTGGGCACCTCCTTGGGCACCACCATGTTTACCTCCTTGAGGACCTCCTTGGGCACCTCCTTGGGCACCTCCTTGAACACTTCCTTGGGTACTTCCTTGGGCACCACCTTGGGCACCTCCTTGGGCACCACCATGTTTACCTCCTTGGGCACCACCATGTTTACCTCCTTGAGTTCCTCCTTCGGCACTTCCTTGAACTCCTGCTTGGGTACCTCCTTCAGCACCTCCTTCGGCACTACCCTGTTTACCTCCATGGGCACCTCCTTGGGCACCACCCGGTTTACCTCCTGGTTTACCTCCTGGGACACCTCCTTGGGCACCTCCTTGAACACTTCCTTGGGCACCACCTTGGGCTCCTCCTTGGGCACCACCATGTTTACCTCCTTGAGGACCTCCTTGTGCACCTCCTTGAGCATTTCCTTGAGCACTTACTTGGGCACCATTCTGGGCACTTTCTTCAGGTTTAGGAGCTCCAGCAGGAGAAACACCTCCTGGTTGTTTAATTGGCTTTAAACCTTCTTTTTGACCAATTCCCTGGACTGGACCATCTTCACCTCCTTGGACATCTTCTTGGGCTCCTGCTTGAGCACCTCCTTGGGTACCTCCCTGTTTACCTCCTTTGGCAACTTCTTTGGCACCTCCTTGGGCACCTCCTTGAACACTTCCTTGGGCACTTCCTTGGGCACCACCTTGGGTACCTCCTTGGGCATCTTCTTGGGCGCCACCCTGTTTATTTCCTTGGGCACCTCCATGGGCACCTCCTTGGGCAACTCCTAAGGCACCACCCTGTTTACCATCTTGAGCACCTTCTTGGGCACCACTCTGTTTACCTCCTTGAGTTCCTTCTTCGGCACCTCCTTGGGCATCTCCTTGGGCGCCATCCTGTTTACCTCCATGGGCACCTCCTTGGGCACCACCCTGTTTACCATCTTGAGCACCTCCTTGGGCACCTTCTTGGGCACCTCCTTGGGCACCTTCTTGGGCACCAACCTGTTTACCTCCTTGGGCAGCTCCTTGAGCATTTCCTTGGGCACCTCCTTGGGTACCACCCTGTGCATCTCCTTGGGTAGCTTCTCCTTCAGGTTTAGGAGCGCCTGCAGGGGAAACACCTCCTGGCTTTTTAATTGGCTTTGAACCTTCTTTCTGACCAATTCCCTGGACTGGACTTTCTTTACCTCCTTGAGTAACTCCTTGAGCACCTCCTTGGGTACCACCCTGTTTACCTCCAAGGGCACCTCCTTCGGAACCTACTTTTGAACCACCCTGTTTAACTCCTTCTGCACCTCCTTGAACACCACCCTGCTTCCCACCTAGGGCTTCTCCATGGGCACCTCCTTGGAGACCTCCTTGGGTAACCTCTTGAGCACCACCCTGTTTCTTGCCTTGTTCTTCTCCTTGTGCTCCTCCGTGGGCATTCTCTTTTGCACCTCCCTGTGCACCTCCTTGTTTTACTCCGTGTTGGCCACCAATTTGAGTACCATCTGTACCACCTCCTTCACCACCTTCGCCTCCATCACTCCCATCTTCTTTGCTTTCGTCGCCTTCTGGCTGAGCTGCACCTGCAGGCGATACACCTGATGCTCCTTTTTCTGGTTTTTTACTTTCCTTATTTTCATTTGCTTCTTTCGCTCCTTCTGGCTGAGGTGCTCCTGCTGGAGAAACTCCCCCAGGTATCTTTATTGGGTTTGCACCTTCTTTTTGCCCAGGTTTTGTTTTGTGTCCTTGCTTAGAACCACCATGGCCAACCTTTCCTTGTTGAGTCCCACCAGCTTGAGAACCCCCGGCCAATGAGCCTCCTCCTACTAACCCTCCTTGTTCTGATCCACCTTGTTTTGATTCTTCTGGTGTCGTACCTCCTTCTGCTTCTTCGCCAGGTTTTGCTCCACCCTGTCCAGGCTTCCCTGGCCTTTTACCCCCCTGTTGAGTCCCACCAGCTTGAGCCCCCGCAGCTCCAGTTCCGGATGGTTTTGATCCCGGTTTATTTGTTTCTTCGTTGTCTTCACCTTCAGGTTTCGGTGCTCCTGCTGGCGAAACACCTGCTGGTAACTTACCTGGTTTTGAACCTCCTTTTTGTCCCGGTTTTGTACCATGTCCAGACCCGATTGGCCCATTTGGTCGAGCACCACTTTCAGCATTTCCTTCTTCTGGTCGCCCAGATTCTGGTCTTCCCGATTCTGGCAATTCAGTACCATCTGGCTTTGCCCCTCCACCAGGTTTTGATTCACCACCCGTTTTTGCAGAATCACCTTGCTTAGAACCCACCCCTCCTTCTTCTGGTCCCTCTTTCGGGGGTTTCCCTGGTTTTCCTTGAATAGAACCTGCCCCACTTTCTCCCGATGCGGTTTCCTTAGATCCGCCAAGACCTTTTCCTGGCTTCTTACCTCCACTTGTTGACTCATTAGGTTTAGTACTTCCTTCCTGAGTACCTGGTTTCCCATCATCTGCGCCTTCTGGTTTACCTGGTTCACCAGGAGGTTTATGTTTAGAACCTTGAGGCTTACCTCCCTCTTTAGACTCTTTAGACTCTTTAGACCCTGATCCCTTACCACCAGGTGACTGTTTTCCAGATTCACCTTGTTTCGTTCCCCCCTTTCCAGACTCTTCTTCTTCTTCTTCTTCTTCTTTCTCGGCTTCAGTAGGTTTCTTCCCTGCAATTGGAGAGTCTCCAGGTTTAAGTCCACCTATTCCACCTGAAGTTGGAGAAGTACCACTTGTAGATCCACTTGGCTTCAATCCACCTGATGGAATAGGTTTTGGTTTTTGTTTCGATGGCTTCAAACCACCTTTACCTCCTTCTTTTGATCCAGTTTTTCTTTCCTCCTCTAGTATTTCTTCAGGCGGTTTTCCTTCCGTCGGAGATTCTCCGTGTTTTCCACCTTCACCTGGCTTTCCATTAGGTCTTTTCCCCTCTACTGGGGTTTCTTCAGGCTTTGTACCCCCTGTCGGTCTTTCATTGGGTTGTTTAGCTCCTATGGGAGTTTCCCCGGTTTTCCCACCTTCAGCTGGCTTTCCATCAGGTCTTTTCCCTCCTATTGGGGTTTCCTCAGGCTTTGTACCCTCTGTCGGTCTTTCATTGGGTTGTTTAGCTCCTATGGGAGTTTCCCCGGTTTTTCCACCTTCAGCTGGCTTTTCATCAGGTCTTTTCGCTCCTATTGGGGTTTCCTCAGGTTCTTTGCCTCCTGTTGGCTTTTCCCCAGGCCTTTTCGCTCCTATTGGGGTCTCCTCGGGTTTTTTTCCTCCTGTTGGTTTTTCCTCAGGTCGTTTTCCTCCTTCTAGGGCTCCATCGGGCCGTTTACCATCTGTCTTAGTTTCCTCTGGTCTTTTTTCACCAGTAGGGGTTTTATCAGGTTTCTCGCCCTCTAATGGGGTTTCCCCGGGTTTTTTCTTACCTGCTACGGGGGTTCCTCCTTCTGTAGGAGAATTTCCACTCGTGGATCCACTTGGTTTAATTCCACCCGAAGGTATTGGATTAGGTTTGGGCACTAAAGGGGGTTTGGGCTTTTTTTCATCGGAAATTTTGTCAGGTATCTTTTGTACTTCATCAGGGATTTTATCACCAATTTTGTTAGGTTTAGATCCATCTGGTGGTTTCTTTTCAATCTCGTCTGGGGGTTCACCACCAATTTTGTTAGGTTTAGATCCATCTGGTGGTTTCTTTTCTACCTCGTCTGGGGGTTTACCACCATCGGGAGGTGGAATGTCTGGTTCGGGTCGTTTAGGGGGTTTAGCACCTCCCTGCGGTTTTGTCTTTCCTCCCTTCAGTCCTCCACCGGGTGACTCTCCATCCGGTGAAAGAGGGCCTTCAGGGGAACCACTACTTCCTTTACCCGAACCTTTACCGTTTCCACCTGGTCCAGTGGAACTTAAACCTGGGAATGAACCATCTTGTGCCTCCTTTGAGCCCCCCTTGCCTTTGTTTCCCACCTTAGAGGAAGTATTATATGTCTCGGTTTCATTTGGATATCTGCTGGGTGCTCCAGCAGTCCCTGAAGTCTCGATGTCTCCTTCCAACGCAATACGTCCTGGTCTCGCTGAGTAACTTATACCTATAGAAATGCATGTATAGTTGATGTTATATCATTGTCAGAGATAATGTGTTTTAAGTAAATCTACTGTTAGACGATACGTTTATGATGTTTTAGAATCACGGACTTCTAGAATACCAGAATTCTAGAAGTCCGCGTTTAGAATATTTTCTTTTTAGTTTGGTTTTGATATTTTGTCGTTACATCTTCGTGGTATTATGCAGAATGCAGATTTTTGGCAACAACCTGCTTCAAATTTATTTGTAGATATTAAAGTACATATGCTGAGTGTTCATTAGCATGTTAATATGTATTGTCTAGATGTGTTTACCATCAATAAATTTGAATGAAGGTCCTTTGATTTATAAATGGTGTAAATAAACATAAATAAACAAACCCGCCACTGTAGCTACTACCTTTTCGGTCTTTATAACGCCGGCCCTTGTTCGGCGTTAACCCTATCCAGATCAGCCTGTTTTAAAGATATTTAAAGACAATTCGCGTGTTTGAAGATTATACATTTAAATACTTTTTTTTTCACGCACCACAAGCTTCCAAGAATTGGATCCCGTATAACTCATGACAACTAACATATTCGTATTTTTTCTTTGACCTCGTTCTTTGCGATTTTTTCCAGTAAATAGGGAGGGGGTTGCAAGATTTACAACCTGCCGGTCTGCTTTCTATTAAGAAAAGGGTAATAAGCGCCGGCGTTAGAGGAACCATATATACATTTGGGCCGACGCAATTACGCGCCGTACAGTACGTCGACCTTAGGGTTTTGTCATTGTTTTAATCAAGGACCAACTGAGTTGTATGTTGTAAGGAAAGCAACAGTCGAAGATTTGTCACGTGACACTTAGAG
>JAUKPT010004963.1:0-10756 GCA_032273505.1 Nanomia bijuga
TCAAATATTCTATATTTACCGACTGCAGTTAATAAGCACTGCCGAGTATTTTCGATCTATCACGAGAGATTAAAAAAATATACTGAATGAGCGGCATAAGTTTCAATACGCATTCAAAGAATGGAAGTCATATTTTGATTTACCATCAAAATCTGATACCTCAAGATTTGAAAAATACTTGGAAAGTATAGCTGACTTTAGGTTAAAAACCCTCACGAAGTTCAGATTATCCGAACATAATCTATCTAAATGATTGAAGAAGGAAGGAGAACGCGCCCTAATGTAGAAAGGGGCGACAGGTTATGCAAATTCTGCGATATAAACGCAATCGCAGATGAAATACATTTTCTGATAAATTGCAGTAACGTAACGTCACGATCGTACAATTTAGAAAATGAATGTTTGATGTACAATGGTCAACCTTGTTGAAACTCGTTGTGATTCCATTTCGCGAACTCCATAGATATGGCCCGGGTAATTGTATTGCAAGACTGAACGTTGAAACAATGATCCCTCAAAATACGAGGGATAAATCTATGATGATGTTTCGGACAGCGTGTCTCAGGGCCATTATTTATGGAGTTCCGGAAATGGAATTATGATGGGCCGGGTTTTAATGGTGATTTTTATGTTGGTCCGTTGTAGAATGATCGATTTCAAATTTTTTTGTTAAAAGCTCTAGTTAATTCTAAAATCAAAACAAATTTCGACAAATTTCAGCTGAAGAAAGTACTTTTAGGGGTGTTATGCAATAGTTATGTTACGCTAAAAATCCCCTTTTTAACCCCACCCACCCATATGTAACCCTTTAATAGGGAAAAAGTATGGTTTTATGTAGGGGTGTTACAAAATACTCCTCCTATCCATCCATGACCGTTACGTAATAATTACATGGCCCCTTAAATCCGGTATTGTACAATACGATATTGGTTTAATAAAAGTGTAACTTTTAAATCCGCTCTATCTACAAGTCATTAATAATCACCATTTTGGGTGATCTACCCTTCCCCCTTCTCCGGTGACATTCTTTTTAAATGACGAAATAAAAATAAAATCTTTTGTTTTTCTTTTTCGCGCTTTTTCTACATAATCCTTCGAAAAATGTTTAAATCGCATCCAGCATGGTTAAAAATGTATTTTGCAGAACGCTTTCGAATAAATTATAGATATTTAACATAATATCATTCGAAAATCAAAATATTATAAGTCAATGCGCACAGAAAGTTGTTGTTGACAATGTTTACATTGAGGGAATATTTGTGGGATAGAGTTACATATTATTTAGTAGACGTGGAGTTTTAACAGAGTGGCTCTATAATTACTTATTTTATCGGTAAGAATGTTCCTACTGACGTGGAACTTAAAGGACAGATGATGGTACAGTTGTACAGTAACACGGAATCAAGCTTTGACAACAAGAATAAAAGGAGTGGACAAATTGTTGTTGATTCATGTGGAGACAGTTGTTCTTTTGATTGTAAAGTCATTCGTCAAGACAGATGAATGGTGCAGTTTTAATATTCTACAATGCGAAGAAAGGCTTCCCAACTCTTTTTTCATCAAGTTCGCGGGGGTACTAGTATGGTTCATTTTTTCCTATCACATCCCCCCCTTTTTTCGTTCTCATATACTTATCATCTTGTTGGTGTAGATGTTATTGTATTTTCTCTCAAACCTTTTTCTACTTCCTTATTATTTTCGAGTGTAAAATTTTTGTTCGTTTAATAGGCTTTGTTGATATCACATGGTTTTTAACATTATCTTACAATTTTATTTATATACATTAGGTTTCGATGTTTACATATTTTATTTGTATTTCATTGATCAATTTCATACTTATCGAGACATTTTCTCAATTAAAATTTTGGCAGGAAATAAACGTTGGTAAAAGGTCAATAATTTTTCCTGAAGAAGTAATATACTGGAGTCTAAAATCAGAAGTTAACATAAAGGTTTAAATCATATATCAAAGGAAAGCAGAATTTTTCATCTATGATTTCATTACAAATTGGGAAAAATCGCCCACCATATTGCCTTGCAATAACTTTTGCCTATATAGAAAAGCTTTATTTGATCCTAAACGCAGGATTTTTTTATTTTCAATCCCTTAACACATGGAGAAAGTATTCACAGAGGGATTGATCATTGAAAGAAACCCTAAACATGTGGATGCATAGATTTCTCTGTATAAAATTTAAACCTCTTTTCCATGCATATTTTATCACATCAGTCCCTGATTGCTAAATATAAATTATATTCTTTAAAAAACACTGGGAAATACTCTTTACAATACCCAGTACTTTTTTTTATCCTAGCCTGAAAACACTTGAATGTAGAATTTTTCGTTTCTTTAAAATATGATGGAAATTCGAATCCTACTCCAAACCCCTTGATACCAGGCTTATAAGACATCCTGACCACTGAGGCTAATAACCAAGTACTCATACAGAAAAAATGTTTTTTCCTCTTTCTTATGCTCTAGGCATTTTTTTGCTTTTAGTTAATTGGGTTCTGATAAGTTCTGTAAGGGCCCTCCAGGAATATTTTTTAATTATTTTTTGATAAGTTTTGAAACCTTCATCACACTTCCATCACCTCTTAAGCTTAAGTAACCCCCTGTTTTTACTTTTCTGAGCGTTTTTTCGGTATCCTCGTTATGCTTGTTTATATTTATCTTTAGTTTGAATAATTTATACCAACCAGGGTACACTATTTTCTAGGTTGAATAAAATATTTCAAATCACGTACAATTTCTGTTCAATATTTTTTTAAATAATATTTTGTTATGTTAGCTATAATAAAAAAATATATAAACTCTCATTCTATAAACCATTTCCAACCGACAATTTCATGAATTAAAACAGAAAAACAATTCCGAACAAGTGCATGATTTGTAAGGATAATTGATTTATCCACTAAACAAAATCAACAAGTAATTTAGAAAAATCTTAAGATTTTCTATAGTTTTAGACAAATTATCTGGCTTTCATTTCAAATTTTCAGAAACAAAAAAAAGTTACTACTAGTCAAAATATGATAAGTAAAATGATATGTTATTGTCATCAAACTAATGTGACAGCTACGCAGATTTTTTGGACGGATGTCTTGAAGTCCCCTGGGTGTATCACAGCCAATTGTTCAAACTGTTTAAATTTGCAGGATCCTAAGCTTCCCTGTTTTTTGCGATTACTTCAGCAGAAATACTGCACATTATGTTTGCAAGGTCTTAATATAGGTAAAAGTTGAAAGGGTGTGGCTCCACTCAGAATACTTATCCATAGGAAGGAAGGAACGTAGTACAGTTGGTTTTCTGAATTATGGTGTTCAAGATCTTCAATCTTATGTATATTCATATGTTCCTACTTTGTCAAGTCATATGTTTCTTAACTATTTTTATGCTCTGTCATTGTTCAATTTGTTCAATTTGTTCAAATCATAATGTACGGTCTTCAGATTTTCATGAATTTCTTCTCTTGATAGACAATAATTGACTAGATGTGATGTAATTTGAAAAAATTCAACGAAATTTGACAAAATTTGACAAAACATGAATTACACGAAAAGAATGACGAGATTAATCTAAAATGCCTTCTGATAGAGATTGTACTTTTTGATAGATTTATATTGTCATGTATACAAAATATCTAATATCTAAAGATTTACATATATTATGTATATGATTAATGGCATCATTGGGGGTCTTCGGACTTCAGTCTTAGGTCTTAAATTCTAGCTCTCCCCTTCAAATAAATTTCTGTATGCACCCTATATATATTTTTTAATGTGTCATGATCCAACAAACTTCCAGGATTGTGTGATGGACTAACCATTGGACGAAAAAACTAAAGAAATTTATTTTGAAAATTAAAAATTGACCAATATACATATATGCATAGAAAGATATTGTAGTCCCCCTTAAATTTCGATCCCCAAAAAATTTTATAGTCAGAAATTTTTTGGTCACCCCTTAAATAAGTGGAGGCGTGCACCATGCAATTATTCTTTACATTTACATCAGTTAAGTGTCTTTCATACAAATAAAAGTGTTTCTAGACTGTTGTGCAGCAGGGTGTTCTCATTTTGTTTTGGACAGAAGAACAGACATAATCTGGCTGTTAAAAATTTGAAAATGTAAAATTCAATTTTGTTTGCTTCATTGCCTGTCAGTATGCCAAGTTGTAGTACTTTTTCTCTATTTCTGTTATTGTTAGATAAATTTTTCTGCTATCCCAGCTCATGGAGTGTTCCCAAATGGGTATATATTATAGACTTTTTCCAAAAATAGTCTATCTAAATACAAAGTCTCTTCGATTTTAATAAATATACTTTTAATAAATATACTTTTAATAAATATTGTATTTAAATATTTAAATATTCAAATGAGGTATTTTAGAGTTCTGAATTCAAAGATATTTTCCAAAATCTTCTTAAAAATTTTCTTTAGCCAATGTATTAGCTATTTTAGATTTTAGGACCATCCTTAAGCCATTGCATTTTGAACTATGATTTAGTATGATATTTAAGAATTGGTCTATATTTTTACAAAGAGGTCTTTTGAAGACTATATTTTGAGATTTTGGTCTATAATTGGACTGTTTTATAGACTTTTGCCTGGTCTCATAAGTTTGGGAAACACTGCTCATGTATTCTCTTGTATTATCTTTGTTTTTGAATTCTCAACAGGACTCTTTTTAAAGCTCATATTTTCATATAGTATATCTATGCTCAAATATTTTTGTTCTATGACTTCCATCTGGCTAGCGCTTTAGATGATACACAGCATGCAACCCACTTCCAAAATAATAAAAAAATATTTTGGGTTGCATAATTCTTAAAATCTCTATATATTCTAGGGGCCTGAGCAAAATTGGAATATCTCAGGGTAACTCAGCATTTGGGAGTACCATAATACTGACTCAACAGCTGGGCCCTGTTAGTTAGTTACTTCATTAGTTGCGCGTTTTTCTCAGTAATTTAATTTCTTAAATTTTTTGCATTAGGCTAGTTATCTATAAAATTAATTGCTGAAATATTTTTTTATCGGTCCAAAATTCGGCCAAATTGGCCCAAAATGGCCGAAATTTGAAGTTTGAATCATTAGTTTGGGCTTATATTGCATATTATGATACGAAACTATAATACCAGGATGTGTTTTGGGGATACCTTTATATTTAGGGATACCTTTATATTTAGGGGTACCTTTATATTTAGGGGTACCTTTATATTTGGGGGTACCTCTAAGGCAATTACATGCCATGACACAACTCTAGGATACACTTCACCTGTGTAATATCCAGGGCGTTATTATAAAAATCTTTGTAGTGTAAACCAAAAGGTCCAAAACAAAACATGAACTTTTTTAAAACTTTTTTTGTGGGATAACATTATTTCATAAAGAAGGTCTCCCTTCATGTTGTATTTTGTATTTTTCATCAGATTCTGTCTGACTGGCATCGAAGGTTTCTAATAATACAATAAAACAAATTCAGTGATTGTTCACATCTGGAAAATTGAGCAAAAACGAACATCATTTAAAATGTCTCAAAACACCCTTACTTTATCTATTGGTTGGTAGGTAATATAAGCTGATATATAAGCATTATATTTTATCTATTTTTTAAATCTTATTTATTTATTAATAAGACTCGCATAGGCGTATGCAAGCATCCTGAAAGCCATAGAAACGCAAAATGACAGAAATTGATACACTCCAAGTTATGGAAATGAGCAATTTTCGCACATACATTTTTGTGGTTAAAAGTCTTAGAGAGTGAACCCTCTTGAGTAAACTGCAACATTTTTTGACATAATTCAACAAAAATTGTTCAACAATATTCGACAAAACTGGACAAACTCGACTTTGTTCCAGACAATCTGAAAAATTCATCATTATTTAACAAAATTTTCAACATCATCCATGTGATACAATGCAGCCTTTTCTTTATAATCATAGTCACGTTGTCAAATTTACAACAAACACTGATGGATAATGTTACATTACATTACATTACATTAAAGGGTCAATCTACTTGCTAACAGTCCTTAAAATATGTAATGATAAATTAATAAAAACAAAACATGATGTCTCAATCTTGATAGAAAATAAAAACACATGGTGACTATTTCAATTCTTTTTCGTTTTTTATGAATAATTAAAAAAATAAGTTCATATTTATCTCACAGAGGGGTACATTTAGTAATTTTTTTTTTAAAAACATGTCACTCAATTTGGATAAAGAATTTGATTATTATAAGTTTTACATTCTTCGTAAAGATGGTACTGGTACTACGGATAAGTAATATGTTTCATATTTTTGTTTAAACATCTGTCAATTTTGTTTCGAGCGTTTCTATTTACAACTAAATAGATATTGTTTTTTTTTGCAAAGAATTCAATTTACTTAAAAATTCATTATTTATCAGCTCAATATTAATATTATATGGACACATTTCTGTGTTAAATTTCCACTCTTTTATAAAACAGTCTGAGATGTTGGTCGTGTTGGGTCTGAATATTTTGTATGCGTTTAGATTTGTTTACTTTAAGGTAAGCATCTTCACATGAATATTCTATTTTGTTTTGATATGATTTTTATTATTGTAATTGTTTTTCTGAATAAATGAACAATTCTGATACTTGAAAATTAGTATGATATAAAGCTATCTGTAGAACCGACCTATAATTTGAATAAAGGGTTTTCCTGTCTATTACTTTTTGTTTTTATTAAGCTTTCCTCATCAAATAATTTTTATCAAGAAATATTTTAATTGTTAATTTCCAGAGAGAAAAAAATGTTTTTTTTTTAGAGTTGCGTTTTTTTTTATTGAAGGGAAAAAAGTTGTGGTTAGCAGGATTTTGGTGATAGCAGTCCTGTTAAATTATGGCAATATCATAATCTTTTAATGACAGTTTACAAATCTATCTAATGAAAAAGCAAAAGATGAAAAAAATGAAACGAAGTTTAAAGGAGATTTGTGGGATTTCGTTGAATGATAATTAAATATCGGTAAAAGTAATTTCTAATGAAAAAACGAATAATATTGTGAATGCATCAAGTCTGCAGTGAAGGGCTGTAGTGACATGGATTTAGGGCTCATATGTGGAGATAATGGTGCTGTCTCCCTCTCCTCACCCTGGTCTTTCTACAAAAGCCCTTTCCTTATGGTTTGGAATGGGCGTAGAAGGTTGGGAATGGTAGGAAAAAGTATTCTCACATTCTTTAATTTTTTGTTGCTCCATGAGGAATTTAAAAAAATATATATTTAAAACGTCATTACTATGTGATAAAGAAAAGATTACATATCTATTAGAATAAACTCATACATATATTTAATAGTTATTAAGAAATTAACTTAATAAACTACCACAAAATCAATAGAATTAATGCAAGATCTTAGAATGCCGAGAGGTGCATAACACTCGTTTTCATACTTTGCAAATCAGTATTTTTCTATCAAATGACTAGAACAGCTTTTATATTTAATCAGTTCTTTCCTTTTCCTTAATTCAATTATATTTTTTTATTTAAAATCACCCTTCACTCATTTATGATTCATATTTTATTGTACCAATTTATTCATTCACTAATCAATTTATAATCAGTTATTATATCTTTTTATTCATTGTTTTATCGAAGGATTAGAAAAAGAATTAGCACCATCTTAAAATGTGTAAAAACAGGAAAAACAGAATCCTTCTTGATTCAAGTGGAAAGTAAGAGAACTAGTATGTTAGTGACCTATATCTTTTATTATTGTGAGGGCTGAAATGTATGAGTGGTAGATAGTTTGTTAAAATTATTATTTGATTTGGTTATGGTTAAATATAGTGATATTAGTCAAAAAGAGGTGGATGATTTGTGCTCAATTCGGTACAAAAGTCCTATCTTTTACCAACCCATTTAATATCAGGTGGATCTAGGTAAAATTGGTATTAGAGTTCATGGTATTCTCTATTATCTTAGGAACTTAATATCTTTTTTGTGCATATTCGTATTGTGCTAATACTAATTACTATGAAGATATTACGCATAGCCATACTCTGCATCACACTAATTCGATTAGACACAGAGAGAATTGTATTGTATAATTAAGGAACAATCTGCTGATGAGAAACTGTTTTTAAGAGGTATCTGGAAACCTCTTTTGGAATAATGCATTTTTTCTGAACCTACAAGACAAAACTTCTTTTGGGTAGGTTGACTTAGGTCTGAAATATCCAAGCAAACTGTGACCTCGAAGTACCTCAACTGAAAAGTGCATAGCAAAGAAATAGGCCGTGTTATATTAAGTAAGCCATGGTTAGTTTTAGTACCTTCGGATCAATACATAGTGGGGCATATATAGATCATACATAGATAAGTGGGCATAGAATCAAATATGATTGGTCAATATTTTGATCCAGTAGTTACTATCTGTAACATGATGATTATAACTAGACCTTATTTGAAATAGCTAAATGAAACATGATGCAATGGACAATACTGCATTTTACTATTAAGAAACAGACCAGAGAAGCCATCAATCAAAAAATTGATGTTGGGCTAAGTTAAAGTTTTTTTATAAGAATCAATTAAATAATGTGAACTTTGTTACTTCTAGAGCAGATGCATGTTTTCAAATTTGGGCCTTATTGACTCGTCACTACCACAGAAATACATATGTTCTGAGGTTTGGAGGTTTTCCTTTAAAAAGACAATTTATTATTCACGTTTTTAATCCCATACTTTCTCTTTTTTCTTTAGTTACATTATTAAAAAGTTGTAAGATAGTTCAGTTCAATAAAAACAGCAACCAATGCATCAGTACTGAAAGTATCTACTACAATAAATAAAAATAAAGGACTTGACTGCTATTTTTAGACACAGAAATGTATTTGTTATTATTTGTCTCGGTTGTGCTGTTACAGCACACCCATGCTGAAATCTTCACATCTATGGCTGATATGGAGCAGATGGTGCTGTCAGAGAAACATATGCTTTCTGCATTGAAAACTTATATATCTGCTGAAGAGGGAAAACTTCATCAAGTAAAAAGATTTATGTCACGTGTGAATGATGCCTTAGGGTCAGTAAATAAATCTGATGTTGGTAAATATCTTGGGAATCCGGTCAATTCATATTTGATGTTAAAGAGATTTAATGTCGATTGGAAGAATTTGGAGAAGACATTAGAAACAGATTTTGCTGAAGGTAAGATTCTTGTATTTTGGATATTGATTACTTTTCACTGGTCCACATGAGCATACATCGGTTATATCGTATATATGGAATATGACGTAATTAAATTATTGAAATTTTGCCTTTCAAGACATATTTTAGCATATTTTTGGGTGCGACTAACGCATACAATATTCTCAAGGTCCCTTTTTCAAATCAATTTTTTTTCTTTTGATATATGAGGTGGGGAAGAAGAGGTATGCTAGATCCTCTTTTCCAGTAGAAACGTCCCTTTTTGTTTGTTTTTTTGTTTACTTTTTTATTTATAGTGCCCCAGCTTTTAATAATCTCCTCCCATTATGCCCCCAACTCTTAACAGAATTTTGCAGACTCTTCAGCACAGTGGTTTTTTGAGAAACCCCAAAAAAAAAACCCAAAAAAAGAAAAAAGAATTATATCTGCACCTTCTCCCTCTCTTAATTCGACTAAAAATAGACGACAATTTATAAATGATGTAAATTCGATATTGAATTTGCTATAATTCTTTATTTGGAAATCAATAAAAACTCTTTTCCATTATTATTCGTTGCATATTTTTTAAAAATTTTCTCCACTTCTTAGATCATGATGCTGGTGGTGTGTCGTTTATACGCAGGAGAGGGGACAGTTTAATAGCTTGGGACAAATATTAGAAATATCAGGAACCTTTGATTGAGAGGTGCGAGGATGTTTATAGAAATTAAATATGTTGATTTATTGAGTGTTTCCTTTCGTAGAATGTGTCTATCTTTAAGCCCCTTCCCCCACCTGGAATTGACAGAATTCGGCCTGAATCGAAGCGTCGATTTTTTGTCGATATATCTCGATTTAAATCAATTTTGTCGATTTTTGTTTTTTTACTTTACCAAGTAACAAAAAGGTTTTTGTTTAACTTAGTTCGAAACCTCAAATACCAGACCTGGAATCGACAAAAATCGTCCGGAATCGACGCGTTGATTTGTGTTGGTTTGTGTCGATTTATGTCGATCTTTGTCGATTTATGTTGATTTCGTCGTTTTCGTCGTTTTCGTTGATTCCGGGTGTGGCCTTGCTTTTTAAAAGAAAACAGGTAGAAGACCCCTTTTTCAGTAGGCCCTTTCCTTCAGATCGCAGTACAAAGTTTGTTCACTCTTATTAGGACATGTATTTTTGCAACTTGTTGCAACACGTTGTTGCTTAGTTATAGCTATATGCCATCTTTTAGAGATTTTCTATTTTCTAAATTTACTTGCACATATGCTTCTTATAAAGATCTCTTAGAAAGAAAACTAATCACAGATTTTTAACCTATGTGTAACCGCAATGGTTTCATTTAATACTATTATTGGTGAAATTGATGCTACTTTTTTCTAGTTTCTTCTAGAATAAACTATTCAGTTCTATTGGGAGTGTTTTTATGCTAGAATATTCGGTTGTACTTGGATGGTTAAATCAACATTATAGTGTAAATATCCTTTTGACCCAATCCAGATTGGGGGGTGGGGTGTGACGCTAGCGAAACAAAAAAACGTTTCTAACACGAAAAATAAAACCAAAAAATCACCCTTACCTCACCCTAC
>JAUKPT010004965.1:0-10754 GCA_032273505.1 Nanomia bijuga
TGGTTCGCACAATAGAGGACTTTCGAATAAGCAAATAATAATTGGGGGTTAGTACCCCCCTGGGAGTGCCCCTTTAAGAACAATATTCATCTTTTATATGATGTGTATACTAAGAATATGCTAAGAATAAATTAGGATAAATTTGGCCAAGAAATTAGGAATATTCATCTTGAACCCATAAAACACTATTCGTATGAAAAAAAAGCGTGTAATAGAATCGTTCGCGTGACATCAATATTAACTAATGCGTGATAATCGATATTTGAGCAATACAGTATTATTATTGGTGTAATAAAACATTATAATTACTGTGCACAAAATACTTATAATATGAACTCAACTTTAGACTGGGGCTGACTTTGACGCATAAGTCCATCTTTCACCCCTGTTTGCAACTTCCGTTTTTTTTTATATTCGGCACACATAAAGACCATGATAACCTCTAACTGTTGCTAAAACAAGAAGTCATAACTTTCATTACCTGGCGAGTTTTCTAAATGCTTTAGTAAAACCGAAAGTACCTCATAACTTCAGGAAAAGTCAACCATTTTCTTTGAAAATTAATTCTAAAGACATCAAAACGTGATCCAGCCTGTTACGCTACATCCACAAAGCCAAAACACATTAAACTCGCCATCTGTACACCAATGGGGCAATATTATCAAGGTCTACGCGACTTCTGGTTATCAACTCGTACCAGTTAACTTTGCAAAACAATCAACGTCTAAAAGGAAAAATCTCTTTCATACTCAAAGCATTATATCAAATGAGATCGGAAAAACAAATATGCACTGTATAAACAAGGCAATGAATTTATATATTACGAACTACTTAGAATAAAAAGGCAAAATTAAATCTATCATTAAAAGCAACTAAACAAATCAAATTGTTGGACACTTCTTTTTAAAGGTATGTTTAAGTTTGCGATAAATCTCATTATTTTTATATTCGGATACATCCTATTTAGTTTTTAGTCCCCTGTTCTCATGTTAACTTACTTTAGGCCAACTTTTAATTTGAAGTTTGCTTTAATTACCTGGTAATGCAAGAAAGATCCTATGTTGATAGATACAGATTTTATCAGAGAAATGTTGGCTTTTCTTGAATAATCAGCGTTCTCCTCATTTTTTACCTTGACTAAAAGCGTTTTTCGTTTAATGTATATAATGCTTAGATGGTAGGGACTGATCTGTGATAAATACGAAATTTTGATCATTTTATTTCACAAATGACGTTAAGTATAGATTAGAGCATGGTATTGTTAAAAAGTTTTCGAGGCGATAGCAGAGAAACTTTTTAACAAAACAATGCTTTAACGTACTTAGTGTACCCTAAAATGCAAAAATATTTCTTACAGGTAATTCGGTGATTTTACAGGCATCTTAACGCCATTTTTAGAACTTGTTCGTTACATCACCCCCTGGAAATCGCAAAGCTTTATTCTGCATTCTAATAATTAATGATGTTGATAGTATATAAACGAACAATTCGTGTGGCTGGCTGGAGGGAGGAGAACGGCAAGGAGAGATGACGTACTTCAAACCTCAAACTTCAACCTTAAGAACTTTTTGAAATAATAATGTAAAAAAAGGAATAAAATAAATATATAAGATTAAAGAACTTATAGTTATAAAAATAAACAAACTTAAATAAACCAATTTAAATTTAACGCTAGAGAATTAGATGATATTAAAACATAGTTAATAACTATCTTGGTTAATGAGGACATACATAACAGATGAACGTGCGATTTTCTAGATTGAATGACGATTTTGTGGCTATACTTGGTGTCCTGTGTATTAAGTATATTGTCAGTTCATTGATTTGAAGTATACAAAGTGAATGAATATACAAACAAGAAATAATCCATGAACAAATGGGAAATGTCATGTGCATTTGAGTTGTAATAAGTAACCAAAACAGTAGGTCAGTTAGTTAGAATATTACAAAAAAGTTGAAATGAAATAACATCAAAGAAGGTTTAAAATGGTGGTATCTGTAAGTTTTTATTTTTGTAGTTCTTTTTTTAATTTCTTTTCTTTTTTAAAGTTAATGGTTTTAAGATACGCACGTGCTTATCGAGGCAATGATTCAAATTACTGTCAAACTCGGTTAATAGGGTACTCTTTTTTTCAATGATTGAAACACACGGTTTCACGGTCAAGGGAAACTTCTAGTCAAGTACAGCTGTTGTTTGAGATGCCATTAACATTTCCTGGAGTTCAATTCAAAAATTGAATCAATTATTTCTATTGATTTTAGTATCTGAAAAAAGAACCTTTCGAAAAATAGATGTTAAAAGAGCACTCTGTATAATCAGATATTTCTGTTCAATCACTGGCATGATAGTATTACTCATGGTAATTTCAAAAACACAAAGAAGTGTTTAGATTACATTAATTGTATAAATCAATTTTAAAAAAGTGATGATATTTTTGCCCTTAAAAGGGCAAGAAGTTAAAAGGGCACTTGGGTAAAGTGCATTCCACGTAATGACTCTGTGAAAGCATGTTGTTCAAATAAGGCAAAAAAAATATTTCTATAA
This sequence comes from Nanomia bijuga, assembly GCA_032273505.1. NCBI lineage: Eukaryota > Metazoa > Cnidaria > Hydrozoa > Siphonophorae > Agalmatidae > Nanomia > Nanomia bijuga. The sequence goes on from JAUKPT010004965.1 coordinate 2,546, forward strand.
AATGTCATGATAATTATATAATTCCATTTTTCCATGTAAATATCAACTCATCACTAGAGGTTTGTTGTCATATGCAGTCAGAGAATGCGAGTTTGGAGGTATGTGATAATGATAGATGGTCAAGATTGAGGCCGAGAAAAGAACATTGAAAGATAAAAAAGACAAAGTAGAGCTGCATTACAGGTGTAAGATACTTTGCAATTGTGGAGGATCGCCATATCACGTTATTGGTCTTAAACAGTGACAAAGTTGCAAAAACGTCTTAAAAAGCAATTGATCTAAGCAGAAATGCCATGTTGGTGGTGTGAAAACGACTATGATACCGGTCGAGAACGACAAACTTAAAAAGAAAAAGAGAGTAGGATTGTTTGAAGAACCCACTTGCAATAAAGCTCGAAAAAGGTTGTTTGATGAAAAATCTACTAGCAGTGAAAGCTCTGATGATAAGGATATGTTTGAGGCATATTATCGTGAGTAATGTTTTACCAAATGTATATTGAGTTATGTTATTTACTTAATAAATTTAGTTATGCATATCAGCAATTATTGTTTTTCATTGTGTTTTAATTGATTTGAAATGGATATGTAATGTACTTTAAAAGGGCACTAAGGTGTACCATTACCAATTAGTTAAATTCAAGTATAAGGAGTCATCTCTTAATCGTATAAATAGAGCTGGGCTCAGCTAATACATTATTTTCGTTGTAACCGCGAAGAGACAGAGGTACAGAGAAACGACCGAATACAAGCAGATTCTTTTTTACATATCTAAATATTTGAAAATTTCCCATTTTGTAAATGAGATAATTTTTTTCTTGGGTGATAAGAGGGTCATTACAAATACTTTTTATTACACATGACAATATTTGACCGTGGTGAAGAATTGACTAGCAATTATCTATTTCTCGAAGTGCCCTTTTAATCGCTAGTGCCCTCTTTATCGAGTTTGACTGTAATTGATATTATTCAGCGAAAGCTAGGTCTTCTTGGTAGGAGTAGATTAAGGTCCACTGCAGGTTTTTCCAAATTATTTATGTTAAGTGACTTTAATATAGAAAATGTCGATTTCAGTTGTTTTGACTCGATACAATTAAGGTCGACATTTCTCATATTATGTTCTATACAAAATCAATAATAATGTTATTATATTTCAGTGTACATGACTGTTCCGTTCTTGTATTAACAGTAACCACTAGTGATACTTGCTTAGAGGCTAAATATACAGCAACAGTACAGTAAGCCTCCTTTTAACTTGTTTTTATTATCCAGGCATGCCATGAAACAATATCATTAAAAGATTAACACACTATATTCGTGAGCTTACAAGAGCTAAATACATCTAGATTCCAACTCATTCTAAATTCTATTTCCCTAAATCTTATCTCTACTTATAAAGATTTCGTGTCTGTCTAAATACATTTCAAAACTCCGGAAGGAAATTTATCAGATTATCTCTTGACAGTGAAGCTAATTTTCTTGCTTATGATCTTTCAATCGGTGAAATTAAGCCGATGACAAGTCAGTTTTCTTTTCATAATTCATTCAGTATTAACATTTCATTATTTCATTTACGGGTTGCACGTTCTGATACGCAAGACGAAGAAAATGCCATTTGAATGGTGCTTCTTGTAGTTAATTAGTCACTAAAAAGAAAAATATTACTTCAGAAGAATCAACTCTATATAAATAACAGGATGTATGCAATTTAATAATATGTAATTTTCAGTAAATACCAACTTCGAACAAGAAATACAAAGTTTAATTGTAAAGAAAACATTTCGACTACATACATGATCCCCATGATTTTTTCCAGGTTTTCCGTTAATTCCAAACCGGATGAAAACATCGTGTAAACAGTCAAGTATGAGTTGACGATTATTATTGTAGAGTTTTAAACGACGATTCATGTGGAATTATGTACGATGGTACATCTGTAAATTATTCTTTAAAAGATTTTAAAGAATATTTGAAAGTGAATGGTTAGACTGAAAAAATGGTAATCTCTTTTGTTTTGTTTTGTATATCAGATTAGATTATAAGTGAATTTGCTCTTTTTATTTCCACTGATAGTTGTTGTAAATGACATATATGAAAAATATATGCATCCGACGAAACATATTTCCACGTTTCAACAGGTATAAAGAAGATATATACCAGTTTTGTAATGATAAGTAATTCTGTTTCCATCGTAGGAACAAGGTAACGAAATCTTGTTCTTGAAACAATGATTAGTTTCTAGGAATATAATCATCCTAGGAAGAAAGTATAATTTGAAAAACGAGAAACGAGTTTTGTTCTTATTCTTTATTATGCATTTTTCCAAAAAACCATGTGATTCGGGTTCTATGTTCAAAACAAGACAAACAGGTGAAATATTTGCTATTTTGTACTCATTATCTTTTCAGTTGTTATTTCGTATGTTGATAGAACTTCATGAGAGGATGACATACGTTTATGCAAAAATGGGTCTATTTCGCACAAAAGTAAGGATTGTTATTACAAACAATGTTGCATCCTGTTGGCTCTGGACTGTTAATCCAAGTCGAACTTAAATTTCTTCTCCCTCCATAGGTTGTCAATGTTGTTCTTCAATGAGTTTAGTGATGTGGAATCAATTACATCTTTTGGAAGGCTGTTCCAGTATTTTACGACTCTTTGTAAATAGTTTAATTGCTTTTGTTTTAAGAAATCTTTTATTGTGGCCTCGGGTTGCTCGTGTAGACGCAAAAGTAAAAAATTCTTCAGGATCCATCCTTTATATCTTATAACAAGTTTTCATGTCCGTTGTGTCACTTCGGAAGGCTAAAGATGCCAGGTTGAGCGTTTTTAGTCTTTCCTCATACGGTAAGTTGTACATTCCTGAGATAATTTTAATAACCAATTCTCAAGATTAGTAAGGTCTGCTTGCATGGTATTATCTGAGCAATTTTGTACTATACCATATAATTTACAATCATCAGCAAAAAGCTTACACATGTTATGTTTGATCTCTAGAGGCAAATCATTTATGAATATTACAAAGAGTATTGGTCCTAGCACGGAGCCTTGTGGAATTCCACTTAATACAGCAGTCCAGAAGGACTTGAACCCTTCGACATTTACACATTGTATCCTATTTATTAGAAAAGACTTTATCCATCTTAGGAGATTTCCGTCAATTCCAAGACTCTGAAGTTTAGCGAATAATCGCTCATGAGGAACCGAGTCGAAAGCTTTCGAAAAGTCGGTGTATATGATGTCAAAATTATGACCGTCTTCTACAAGTTTAGACCATTTCTCAATGCATAGCAATAATTGCGTTGTGCAGTCTCTTCCAGGGACAAAACCATGTTGGTCGTCGGTGAGTAAATTATTTCTTGTAAGATGGTCAACAATTTGATCTCGAATTAACGATTCCAAAAAATTGGTACTGTATAGTCGTCAACTTAAAAATATTTCTTTCTCTCGAGCGCAATTTATTCTAATGTTTTTAATATTAATTGTAGATGGCAAAAGCCGTACTTTAAGTGGATATATTTTAGCGTGGACTTAATTCCACGGTTGGCCAATTTTTTTGATTTTGCGTGGATTTAATTTTTCGATCAAGTGAATAACAATTTTTTCCTAGATTCTTTTTGGAAATCTCAACATGGCATAAAAGAATATTCTCATATAATACACGCTTTTTATAAAGAATAGGAATATCCAAGATGAAATTTGAAGGAAAGTTAAGAATATGCTAAGAATATCGTAATCTTAAATTTTCGTTAAAAAAATATATTTGTAAAGACTTTCTAGATTCAAATAATTTTTTTTCTCTAAATAGCTTATTCATAATAAATGGGATTTCGTAAAAAAAGACCTACCTCTTCAACATCATAGGTATACTTAGGAATATGCTAAGAATAAATTAGAATGGATTTGGCCGAAAAGTTAAGAATATCCATCTTGAATATTCATCTCGAACATGAAAAAGCGTGTAATTTTCTGTTTTACTCAACTCCCTGTTTTTTGTTACACGATAGAAACGCGGTGCCGTTTCAACTTGTAGTTTATGTAACGACGTTCACATTAATTGCAATTAATTGTTGATTAATTGGTCGAAATATGAACTGCAGGTGCAGCCATGTTCCTGTTTTCAAATAAACGTCAGTATACAACGATATCATAGCCATTATAAGTCGGTTGAAGTGGCGGACCTGTCCCAATTTCTGAGTGTCTTCAAAATTGAAGCAATGGGAAATTTCAAAAATTAAAGCATTGGAAACGCATTGAAGAAATAATTCAGGACCTATTTTGCAGAGTGTTTGCACTCATCTTCAACAATTTATTGGATCAACTTATCAAAAATGAGTGTCTCCATGGAGACACTGAAGACACTACAGATCCGCCACTGGGTTGGGTTTCAGGGGGTAACGTTTTGAAAGCGAGTTTCGTTTGTAAAAATCTAATCCATATAGTTAAATGCGGTTAATAAGAGTAAAAGTTAATAAGTAAAATGGATTGTATTTTTAAAGAAAGATATCGATATCAATAGAATTTATAAGTAAAAGTATGTAAGTTTTTATGAAAAGTCAGCAAAATGTATTGAACTTGTAAGTAAATCGAACAGAGCTTATGTGGATAGCCTCTTCGACAAGCAAACCCAGTCAAAAAAAGTTTTTTCCATCTTACATATTGTCATTTTCCTTACGAACGGAATGCTCTTTTTCGATAAGAATCGGCATGAGCTTAGGTAGTAACTATATCTCTATATCTAAACAAAAGTAGAAAAAAAACATAAAATACTTTCCGCTAAAATCAGTGATTTGTTCAGAAACAAATAGGTCATTATTTCGACAATCAATGAGCGAAAAAATCCCCCGATTGGCTTGAATGACTCTATTAACTATAGTCTCCATAAAAGATGAAAAGCCAGCCCCAGTCAGAGTCGAAAACTCGATTTTGAGTGAATGATTGCATGGCCTTCAGTGTAGAGATCGCCATGATACTGTCACACTAGAAGATTAATTAAATTAAATTGATTCATTAAACATATACTGTTAAATTTAATCGATCTAATGTGACAACTGTATTCATTTAATTTGATCAATCATATTCATCAAATAATTAATTTATCTGACTTATCACACTAAGGGCTGCTTCAAACGTAAAACTTTTGTAGAGTCTAATTCAATTATTTTAAGTTGGCTGATTGTAAAAGACGTATTAATTACAGCAATAGTTTTAATGACCAACTCACATAAATTGAATTAGACCTTACAAAAGTTTTACGTTTAATGTTACCCTAAGTTTTATTTAATTACAATTATAATGAATCAATTTAATTTGATTAATCTTTTACATAGTGTTATGTGGCCGTAAAAATATTTAAATAGATTTAGGAAGTTTAACTATGAACATGTCGACTATGAAGTGTAATTCGTGCTCCTTATTTTGCGTCTGTTTTTCAATATTTAAAAATATCTGAAATAGTAATCTATACTCTAAAGGAGCTTTCACATGTGCTAAATCATGAACGTATATTATAGTTAGTAAATCAATGTTATACCAAATCATTATTTTCAAACACATGTAAACGCATCTTAAGGAGTTGTTCAGTGAGCATACGTTGTGTAGTTGATAGGAGAATGGCGTATCGTCTGCTGAATTGTGTTATATTAAATAGAAATGTATTAAAAAGTATGAAACATGCCGTTATGTGTGTGAGCAAATATTACGACTGTGGAATTTATTTAATGGATCGAAGTACTATATTTTACAGACTTTGCTAATTATACATGTGCAATTTCGTTATTACGTTTGTATTGCTTTTGTAACATTACGAGTTATCAAGTCATCAAATCCTCTCTGGTGAATAGTTATGAGCAAGAAATTTGTTTACGCATATATATACCTCTTCTACCACACGAATGTACCACAGATATAGAAGAAAGGGTAAAATGTTTTGGTCATTCTAGCAGAATTTTGGCCGGAAACCTCAATTTTTTCTTACATTTTCAGATTTGGAATGATGTAATGATTAAAATAACGTAAAAAAAAACAATACATTTTCGAAACACCTATTATCGCGTATACATCCTTAAGCTTATAGATGTCACGTTATCCTACTATTACATGCATGGCGTACTGTATAACATGCCTTGTCAACGCGCAGCGATTTCTGGTACCTTCCAATCATTTGTTTGGCCTGATTTTTTGAGAGAATGTTTATAATACCAAATGATGGCTCAATATCATTGTTAAAACCTAACTTTGAGCAATAATATTAACTCATTAAATTTAGTCGTGTAAACTGGGGGCTGGTTTTGACGCATAACCTCATTTCGTAAAACTTCTTTTTGGTATATCTCCTGATTGCGTCATTCAATTTTCATGAAATTTTTTTTCTTAAGTATAGCTTAAGATTTGTTATTATAAACATGCTCTGAAAGAATCAGGCCAAACAAATGATTCGAAGGTACTGAACCAGAAATCGCAGCACGTTGACAAGGCCTGTTATACAGTACGCCATTATTACATGTAAAAAACCTAAGTTCATTTAAGCAATTAGCAGTTGTTTCTGAGCCATGTAATTATATAGTGGCTATTGCGATATGGTGTTTCCAATAATCCTCAACTAAGTGCGAATATATGAGTTTTGCTTTATAAGAAGCTTGACAAAAATTATAATTCATATCTGTTAATGCGACATCGCTTGCAGTGTTGAGCAGTAAACGACGATAAAGATTCAACTTTTGAAACTTCAAAGGCAAATATGGTATTGCCTTTACTTATGCTGATTTGCCTATCAGGCATTGCTGTTGCTGTTGATTATCCAGAAGAAACGGCTGATTTTTACAAAGCTGACTTCGTATCAAAAGAACATGTTACCTATGGACGGGCATTCACAAAGATTGGTTGTTTCAAGAAGGCTTCAACTCCAACATTAAAGCTACTTATCAAGACCAAGATCCAACTTCGCCATTCAACAAAGGATACTTGTCAGGTTGGGCTAACTTTGCCAAATCAACTCACAATCTTGGTTGTAGATGTGCATCTTTAGCTGCTAAACAAGGATACACTTACTTTTCTATCCGATTTTGGGAACAATGTTAGGTTGGAAAAAATTACAGCAACGTACAGAAATTAGTTGATGATCCAAAGACACACAGACCACCAGATTGTGCTAATCCTCAATTTCGAACCTTTCAAACCTTTCAAACTGATTACATCTACAGTATTTTTATTGCTAGTCGAAACGATCCAAATATTGATGGTGGTTATTCAGCATGGACTGGATTCTCAAACTGTTGTGGTTTTGGAGTTGTGATCCGAGAACATACTTGCAGCAACCCTTTACCTAAAGAAAAAGGAAAAGACTGTTCTTCGTTAGGACCCTCGACTGAGTGTAAAATGAAAGAAAACAAAATTGATGGAAGTTGGGGAAAATGGACGCCATGGTCGGGCTGCAGCAAATCATGCGGGTATGGACAGAAGACGAAGACACGTGTTTGCAGCAATCCTTCGCCAGCTTTCAGTGGACGAGGATATCCCGGGTACAAAGTTATTTATGCTACATGCAACATCAAACCACGTCCAGTCGATGGTAAATGGACTGCATTCGGTCCCTGGTTGTCCTGCAGTAAGCCATCCGGAGGTGGTGTCTAAAAGAAGGTTCGAGAATGTACAAACCCATCTCCAAAACATGAAGGCAAACCATGTGCTGGAGCTGCTGTTACAATCCAAAACTGCAACACCCATCATTGTCCCATCGATAAAAAGTGGACGAAATGGAGTATGTGGCGAAAGTGCAGCAAAACCTGCGAAGGAGGGAGAACGTATCGAATGCGACAATGTCGAAACCCATCTCCCAAATACGGGGAGACCGTTGTCCTGGTGCACCTATCCAAGCCAAACAATGTGGAACCATCTTCTGCCCAGTCCATGGCAACTGGAACGCATTCGGTGCTTATGAGAAATGCAGCAAATCCTGTGGTGGTGGAGTTCAAATCAGCCGAAGGTATTGTGACAACCCAGTTCCAAAGTACAATGAAAAAAGCTGCGGTGGAGGTGCGTCTCGAAGCAAGACATGTAACACAAATCCATGTCCCATCGATGGTGTCCACGGTGGGCTGGCCAAAGGGTAGTAGAAGGCCAATGCCGTAAATAAAGTCTGTCTACATTAAATAAAAATTTCACGGAAATAAATTATTATGTTTAAATGTAAACACATCTTAAGAAATATTTT
>JAUKPT010004966.1:0-10754 GCA_032273505.1 Nanomia bijuga
AAAAAAATTGCTGAAAATAAGCAATATCAATATGTTTTTTTAATGTACTATGTTAGGGGAGTATACCTGCCAAATTTTATAGCAATTGGATCATTTTTACGGAAAATAAGGGTGGGGGTGCAATTTTGCACCCCTCCAATAAACGACGTATGTAAAAAAGCCCAATAAAAATAGGGTTAAGATCAAGACCGAGAGTTGAAGGAACTGAAGTATTATGATCACACCCTACTGACCAAACTGCAGGTGGATTCATCAGAGAATAGTTTTGGAGCAGTTCTCCTGCAGAAACATGGTGACCATTTTATGCCAGTAGCCTATGGTGCTAGAGTAACAAGTCCGGCTGAAAAGAGCTATGCTCCTATAGAGAGAGAAGTCTTGGAAATCTGTTTTGGATGCAAGTATTTTTATCAGTACATTTATGGTTTGAGCAATGTTATTGTTGAATCGAATCACCGACCACTCTCATCCTTGTTCAAGAAATCACTAAAAGACAACCCACCACGAATCCAGAATTCCAGATTGAGGACTTTGAAATATAGCATAACGGTGACTTATGTACCTGGTGCAGACATATGGCTGAGTGACACACAAGATCGAATCATGATGACTATCACCTTCCCAAACCTGACTACAAACTCTCAAAGGAAACTGAGTTGCACATCAACATGGTCCGCGAAAGCCTACCTGTTAGCAGTGGCAAATGGACAGAAATCAAAAGTATGACAGATGATGATGATACAAAATCAGTTGTTTAAGGTTATATCAAGAATGGATGGCCCAAACAAATAAGAGGTTGTAATCCCTATGGCAAGGAATTCTGGTATTGCAGAGATAAACTTTCAATTATAGATGGCATCATGCTGAAAGGCAATCGAATATTAATACCTCATTAACTCAGACATTCTATGCTGACTAAGCTTCACGAAGGTCATCTTGGAATCAAGAAACCAAGGAGATTAGCAACATCATCTATATTTTGTCCAAAGATGAACCATGATATTGAAAGGATGGTAAAGAGTTGTCAGATGTATCAGTACAATCAGTAGAAGGAACCATTGATTTGTCATAAAATACCAACATATCCTTGGCAGCATCTGGCTAGCGACTTTTATTTGTATAAATGACAGAATTATCTAGTAGTAGTAGATCATTATTCATTCTATCCAGAGGTTATATTAGTACCTACCACTTCAGAACTAGTAGCCATAAACTGTTGGTCCATTGTTGAGCAGATTATTTGATATCGTCATAAACAATAAATTGTACAATTGGTACCTTCCTAACAAAGAGCAAGCTGGATTAAGAAAACGGCATGGCTGTCTTGTTCAAAAATTTGCTTTATTTATCACAATCTATATGGCTAATTCATTAGATAAATCACTATGCCTTGGCTTAATAGATTTTGAAAAGGTATTTGACTTAATGAATAAAAAAGACTTCATAAGCTGATCTAAAAGATAAGTCTATAGGCTCTAAATTTCTGAAAAAGAATATACAATACTTATGAATATGTGAACTTTTTACTCAGAATGATTTAATGGCTGAGCCAATAACTGCAGAACATGGATTGACTCAAGGTAAACATTCATCATGTAAAGTTATGCAGTATAACTGTTGGTCCATTGTTGAGCAGATTATTTGATATCGTCATAAACAATAAATTTTGCAATTGGTACCTTCCTAAAAAAGAGCAAGCTGGAAAAGAAAAGTGCAAGGCTGTCTCGTTCAAATATTTGCTTTATTTATCACAATCTATACGGCTAACTCATTAGATGAATCACTATGCATTGGCTTATTAGATTTTGAAAAGGTATTTGACTTAATGAAATAAAAAGACTTTATAAGCTTAATCTAAAAGATAAGTCTTTATGCTCTAAATTTCTGAAAAAGAATATACAATACTTATGAATATGTGAACTATTTACTCAGAATGATTTAATGACTGAGCCGATAACTGCAGAACATGGATTGGCTCAAGGTAAACATTCATCATGTAATGTATATTTCTTCTATATTTCAGATATTAATACCTGTATAACTAACTAACTCAAAAGACTTTACTCACCCTAATAATCTTTTACAATTTGCTGATGATTCTCTTGTTATTTCTGAACACATTGAGATCTTTACTATGCTATTCGAACAGATATTTCAATATTGTAATAACAAATTTACATTCGTAAGGGAACATGGTAAGGGAACGTAGTCCCTCTGGGCATAATCCCCCTGCCAATATCCCCCTGCCAATATCCCCCATGACAAACTGCCCCCATGACAAAATACCTCTGGGACAAAGTCCCCCCATGACGAAATCCCCCCATGGAATTATCCCCTGGAAGAAATCCTCCCGTTACTATGTCCCCCCATAATACTACCAGTCATAATAGACATTAGAAAATAAGGTATAAATGTCTGAAAATGAAAATAATAAAATTTCAAATGGTAATGTTGTGGGCGATTCCACAAAGGTAATCTAACAGCGCTCTGTTCGCGTATGACGCTACTACTACTAACACAGGTGTTAATCCTGGTATAAAATAAATTTGGATTTGCAACATTACGACCTTGTTGAATGTGTAGAAGACTTCTTTTCTTCTTTTCCATATGTTGGCATAGTAACAACAAACATGCCTACTAAATCGGTTGTTGGTGCGCGGTAACACGTTCATCACTCACGATTGTACACTCCCCACATAGAATAGAGAAATCTTGGTCAACGATAACTTCCCCCACGAATTCCTCCAATGTAATTTTCTTCGATATAATCTAATTCGATATAATTTTTAGGAATTGTTAGAAAGAAATTGATTTGTCTTGAACGTTTTTACAATCTCAAACATAATTATATATAGTGTCACTGATTTTTACTTAGTCATGCAGCGCGTGCATCGACCACCATTTTTGCTTTGTTATGATCTTTTTTTAAATCTATATGTTGTCATGTGTTTCAAACTCTCCTTTTGTTTTGCAGTGTTTTTAATCTTCCTCATCTCTGACGTTTTTTTTTTTGTTTTTTTTCTTTCGAATTTCAAACATATAAACGCAATATTCTTATAGCCACTAAAATGTCACAATAATATTTTCGACGTATGTTATCACAGCTTATTTTATTTGATCATACTAGCTTTTAATAAAAAAATATTATTCAACAAAATTCCATCGCTATTTTTTTTACTCAGAATTGAGCTCTTTTAAATGGATATCTTAATCGATCTCTCTTAAACATGTGATGCTATTTTCTTTTATTTATACACTAAACATTTCTTTTATTTGATTTTAACATATTTTCTTGAAAATGATATATTATTTGTTGATTCTACAATCTTTTATTTGACATTGGTGCGAGTCAATTTTTTATTAGCCTAGCTATTATGAGTCGCTCCCGGTAATTTTTAATTTTTTAACGATGATTGTTACCAAAAAAAATTCTTATTCTTATTTTTATTCTTATTCTAATATAACATCAAGTTCGAGATCAACACTATTCGACAGCAAAGTAAAAAAAAACGGTCCATGTCATTTTCAGGGACGAATGTGAGAGCCACAATCATCCTCACCTGGGTAACAAAATTGCAATCATCTTGGTATCGTTATTGTAGCCCAGGCTTCTTCTCCAAATGTTTTGGGAAAAGTGAAAAAAACAACCGTAAAAAACAACATCGGGAAAAACGGTTTAAAGTCTGTTCTTGATAGCAAATAAAAACAGTAATTGGCTTCAAGTTAGGATTAATTGTGCGCAATTGACAGATCGTCAAAGTGTAGCACACTTGTGTCTTGTTCGATAATAATACGAAAACGCATGGCAGTACCTTTCCCTTGCATGGATGGTGAATAACTGCGTGTAGATTAGCGGAAGATGTAAGCCTGTATGAAAGCTTTTATGTAAACATGTAAGCATTCATGTAAGCATTAATGTCAGCATTTATAAGCATAATGTGGATATGTAAGCATTTATGTAAGCATATAAGCATTTTATGTAGATATCCAATCTATGTTATAGGCAGAAAGTAAATCTTACTTTTCTTCCATCATTTATTGTAGGATGTATATACATATTGAACAGGGATATAGATCCTTTGATCGCGTGTTGGTGTTAGATAAAAAGTTTGTTACCGCTAGAGATGATTTAGAAAAGGTAAAGCGTAAGTACCAAAGGAGTAGTAAATTACATTTAACAAATGAGCATGGACTCTACTTAAAAGATAACGCAGTTGTAGAAAAAGACGTATAATTTGGGAAAAGAAAATTTTTAGCATTGGGAGTAGCTTGTTTTCTATGCTATACTACACATTTTTACATATGATACATATGATACGTATTATACCTATTTTTACGTATGATAATGTATGCTGATGATATATGATGATTTACGTTAAACAAACTGTTTTTATTTGGATTTGATATATTAAGGATTTTATGCTTATATACTTGTCTTTGGATGCAAAGTTCTCGGTCTCTGATAATGGGTTATTAAAGATTTTGCACACACGTAACACAACTGTTTCTATTATGTGATGCTCCAATTTACAAGATTATTGCATGATTTTAAGTGTGTACACAACAACTTTGTTTTTCATCTAAAAAATTTTATTGTCATTTTGCATATCAATATCAAAATGTTCATTAATCGTCGCTAAACGGTCGTTGTGTCAATGAAATTGATTTGTTATTATTCTAATGGGGTTATCAAAGAGTTCTATCCACCTTTCAGTATCAAAATAGTGGGCAACAAAACATCGCGTGACAAAACAATGTCCTTCCTTTTCATCCATATTCACACAGAGTCATGACGCATCTCTTTGAGAAGGATTTGCACATCAAAATATGGAAAGGTGTGGAAATATGTTAGAACTTCCCTGGAAGAGGATGGAATTCCAGTAGTATGAATCGAGCCATAAAACTATTTGAAGAGACCAAATAGAATAGTGTTAGAAAATGTGGAAGATTTGATAAGATTTTGCTCATTTTTGGAAGAAAATGCATGATTTTGTATATATTTGGCAATCTTCTTCAAAACTTGGTACCCTGTGTACCTCGAAGCGCGCTACATTTAGTACTTTTTGGGAATTGTTTGCCGACTTTTAGACTGATTGAAGGGTATGACCCTCTATGAATCATTATTGAGATGAGTGTCAATACCCTCAAAGCCATCACCATATTTGGATTCCTCACCTTTAGTTGTAGGGGTTTTTAGGGGTCGATAGCCCATTTTCCTACTGTTATCAGATTTTAGGATTTTCATTTTTTGATTCTCCAACCTCGAATTGGTTCCAGTATCGATTTTCAACCCTAGTTTTTGGGATTTTAGGAGTCAATGACCCATTTTAGCAGTGGGGAAGTAATTAGTATTGGTAATATGGTCTCCATCAGGTTTTCTATCCTTGACAAAGCAAAATCTGACTTGCCATCCTTGATATGACTTCTAGGAACCAATCAGAATGGCTCCCATACAATTAAACCTTCTTTTAATACTACTGGTCCTTTTGCCCAGTTACTTCCTTCGTATGATCTTTCAAGTGCTTTCGATAAATAAAAAAACAACTACATATAATGTTGTCTTACCAACTCCAAATAGACCAATTACGACTCGAAGTATGCAGAGTTGGTCAATTGTTTCTTTCCCTTTCTGAAAGGTTGATTTTTGTGCTAGTATCTTATCATACAACACTGCCAACATAGGTTGCATCTGAATCCCTCAATAATTCGTTGCTAATGATAAGTTACCCGATTTAGGTATAACTGAGGGTATAGATACAGCAAGCTTAGATGGGAAAAGTGTTAAAGAGGAGAATAGTTAGTGATAAAATTGTAGTTACCAAGACTTTTAATAAAGAATGAGGGTAATCATATACTTCTTTTTTTCATGTATCGAAATTCGTCAAGTATTTCGAGAGGTGTTATTGGATCATTTGTGATGGGAATACATAATTGAGGTAAGTTGGTCAATTCTATCTTCGTCTTCGAGGGCATTTTTGCTGAGAGATTAAAGGGAGATCGAGATTAAAGAAAGATTAAAGAAAGGTTAAACGATCCAAGTTTGTGAATAACCGATTTACGATCAAGTATTATTGATTTGGACGTTGAATTTGGCAAAGTTGAGGAAGGCGTTGTGACAATGAGAAGTTGGGAATTGACGTTGTTGTCTCTTGGATACCCTAATATTCAACATACTATACCCTGTTACTTGCAATGTATCCTGTTCAACGAAAAAGTCACAGGGTATGTGCAATTTTGGTTCGGGGGCTCGGGCGCGCTAATATATATGTTCTTAAGATGGTCTTGATATCTATGTTTTAGCCGTTTTCGTTACACAATCCTTTAATATAGCTGTGTACATTGTAGCGACTCGTAAAGAAGATGGCGTCTGCAGCAGCGGCTGTGCGTGTTTCATATGCGTGCTTATTACTTTGACAGGTTTAGTTATTTTCATTGGCGTTTTTTCGTCACAAAAGAGGGTGGGAATATGTGTAGTGTTATAGATTCAAGAGTAGTTTGTAATCTTTCTTGTGTGTTCTTCCTTCTGAGACAACGTAGTGTAGCGTGCGTGTACAGGAATAAAATTAACAACAGGGATCTTATACTTCTTTAAATTCATTTCTTGTGGTTTCTCACGTGTAAAGGTTGCTCACCCTTAACAACACATACAGCAGCTGGAAATGTTATATTTATTAAGAGTGGTTGTTTTTGAGATTTAAATGTTATGTTGTGTTGTGAGAAGACTTCGGGTCGCGTGTTATTGTGAACCAGTATAGTGTGCGGTTATGGCTACGAGGAGGGGATTGCGGGAGGGAATAAGGGGTTTCTTTAGGAGTTCATCGTTCAGTGGTGAGTTGCTGTGGTTACTGCCGCTGCCGGGAAAATGGTTTCATAGGTAAGACACGTTTTCGTTTTTCTAGTTTCCTGTTTGTTTGTTGTTTTTTTCATTTTGGTCTGTGTGAATTTACTGTGTGAATGGCTTGTTTATTTAGCGGTCATCAGGTCATCTTCGATAAGTTTCAATGACTTAATGAAACTCAGGAAAGCTGAGCTAGTTCGCCAGTGCGAACAACTGAAATTAGACATTACCGGTACGAAACCAGTGCTTGTGAAAAAAAAAAAAAAAATCTTGAAGTGTGCAGAAAATGTTGTTGATTTTGATGTGGCCCCAACCTTAGTGGGGTTGTGCCCGGTGAAGGTGGTAAACAGAGACAGCCATTACATCGGAACAGTTTATTGGGGAGACCATTCGATGAAGATAGTTTATCTTCTGATGTTGAAAATACTGTAAATAAAGATTTTTATTGTAACAATTTTAAATTTGATGCACCTGTTAGGGAAAGTGGTGGCCTTACCACACATAGGGGGCCAGAGGTGCCCTTGGATAACCACGACTTGTCGGATGATGGTCTGTCTGTGGCTGCTGGGGTAGCTCCCTCCCTAAAGCGCCCTAGTTTCAACTACAGTTTTTATTGTGAATAGAGATTTTTTTTCCTTTAAGCGGAATTTTGTTATTCTTTAACACAGATCAAAACAATAACATTTTTCAAATACATTTGCATATTTTAGAAATACTTTTTGTGGTTCGTACTTCAAGTGAAACACAATTTATCTTACAAACAAGATATAAACGAGCAACGAAAGGTTTAATTATCTGATTTGGTTAACATACTTTTCTTAAAAAACGAAATGGGTCCGAAAACTAGTAAACTAAAACCTCAAGTCATGTCTGATTTAGTTGAAAATACTGAGTTTACGAAAGATGAAATAAAATTATGGTATCATGGATTTAAAGAAGATTATCCACAAGGTTACATTACATTAAACAACTTTAAAGACATTTATAACAGTTTTTACCCGGAAGGTGACGCTGCGACTTTTGCGGAGCACACTTTTCGTATATTCGATAGTAACAAAGATGGTCGAATCGATTTTCGTGAATTTATAACTGGCTTAAGTGTATCAAGTCGAGGTTCGTTCGAAGAGAAATTGAGTTGGATATTTGAACTCTACGATACGAATTCAAATGGATTTATTTCACGCGACGAGATGTTTGTCATCGTCAAATCTATTATGGTGATGACCGTTGACACGACTAAAGTACCTGAAAGTGATGCTGTAGCACATGCTGAAAAGAGAGTCGATCAGATTTACCAAAAAATGGATAAAAATGCAGATGGCTTACTATCATTGGAAGAATTTATCGAATTAGGGAAAAATGATCCTACTTTATGTAATGTTTTAAATGGTGATATGGCTCAATATTAATTTTCAAAGAATATTTATACGTTGTATATTTGAATTTTTTAGTTAGTTTAGGTAATAAGTGGCTTGTTTATAAGACTTCACAAAATATATGGGTCTTATGTTTTTTAACTTCTTTTCAAGGCTTTAGAAGTAGAAAATACAATAACAAATAGATTGTTTCTACTTCCTAATTGAATTCACAAAAAGTATCCTTCCTCCCCGTCCAGTTCATTCGATTAATTTAAGAGTTACAGTGTTTGACGTTTCTTCTCATCCCAATCATTTTGTTGCTAAATTTGCATTCCAACCATATTTTGATTATATTTGAAAAATATTTGATGAGAATGAAAATCAAAATGTTAATGCCTACTATACATGCCGGATCTTCTATGAATACATCGCTTCTCTGAAACAGAAATCAGGTAAAAAAAAATGTGCAACTGGTGAAGTAGTGGTGAATCCGAGAATCTATCAAATGTTAAACAATCCAGGCTGGAATGTCAGTGCTGCAACATCTCTTCTACTGTAGATGATTAAAGGCATTAAATCAATAGTTGTGTACATAAAAAATAGAATCATTTTGATTAAAATAAGCAAAAGAAATTTAATGTTAAAATTCATGAGATTACTAAGCGACTGCTAAAGCAAATTGAATACTAAAATTGCTTGAATTTTCAAACAATATCTGTAGTCTGAAGTCAAAGATGGAGTACCATAGAGCCGTTTATATTGTCATGTTCGTTGTATTTTCTTTCTATTCCAAAGATAAACTAAACGTTCCAAATTCATCATCAGTATCCCCTGTATATGCCCGGTGAGATCAATCCCCGGGGCTATCCCCGTAAAAGATTTTATCAGAATAATTCATCACCCTGGAAAAAATTTTAAAATATTTTCACCCCCAGATTTTAGATAACAAAGACTACTTCCACGGTCATTTCAAAGTTTTCCCGGTGACTATTCATTGATTTAATCAAGTATATATCCCAAACTTTTCACTTTTTCATTTTTTCTATACTTTTTGACTTTTTCTTTTACTTTTTGACTTTTTTTTTGACTTTTTGAAAAAGCGGACGTGACTTTTGTTTGTATATTTTTCTCTAATTCCTGGAAAGCAAAATATTTCAGAAGTTGTTCGGATAGAGCTTAAGATGTGGGGTCGGTTTTTTTTAGTTTGATCTTGCTTTGACCTACTTTTTCCTTTATCTTCTGAATACAGCCGTCGTTTTTGTACAAAGTTAGCACAGACATAGTTCCCAATACTATCTTTGCACCGTCAAAAGCCATTTCGAAAAAAACTTTCTTTGCACTGTTTTTCTCACTTAAAGTGAAATCGAAAGTAATTCATATTTCCCAAAATAATTGACCAATTTTTTTCTCGATTCAATTATTATGATCTCGTCTCTGATAACAATGTGTCCTGTAAGTTTCAGAACCACTAAATACCCGGAAGTTACTTTCCGCGAAAAGACCTGCACGATGTCTAGGCATATAGTAAAGAACGCCATGTTACAAATACATAATGTCAATACACTGCATGTATGAATGAATAATTGTGGGTTTAAGTAGACGAGTGAAAGATGCTATAATAAAATATATTTTCGTACCTCGCATTAATTTGATAAGCCACTTTTGATGTTTTGCTTTACTCATCATCTAACATAGTCCGGTCATACCGTGTAAAAATACTACACTTTCAAGAAAAAATCACGAAATTTGTTTCACGATTGTTTGGACCATATAAGTGTTGTTAGCCTCAGACCCAACTTAAAAAAACACCCTGTGTGTATTTTACAGACCGGACTAGCTAGTTACTCTCAGGAGAGAGTAACATGCTATATATTATTGGAAAGCATCTTTTACGCTGATTGAGAATTACAAGTAGATTTCAAGAATTCATACTTGCCGAAGATTGATGATGACTCAAGGTTCTATCTTAAATTGCAAAGTATTGTATGTGTATTACCAGCCACCACAGACAGAATTGAGTGCAACGAAGAATAAAGAAAGTTGTAATCACTTACACCCAAGTTTGGAGGTTTAGGCATAGAGATGCGCATCTCTTTATTCTCAGAGATGTCACAGAGATGTTCCAAAATCATTCAACAATCCAGACAGAATAAAACTGTATGAAAGGTGGCTTTATATCCATTCGCAACGATAAAATTCGTGATATCACAGCCAACTTGTTGAAAGAAGTATGCAGAGATGTCCGTTTAGAACCTCGGCTACAACCATTGACTGGTGATTTTTTTCATCAAAAGATCGCTAATCTCTCAGATGAAGCAAGATGTGATGACAGTGCACGTGGTTTCTTGACTGCTGGTCAAATAGCATTTTCTTTTGGTATGAGGGTGTTTAATCCCACAGCTAAGATAAATCTAATACTATTTTATTCATTGATAGACCTTTCCCTAATAATAACGGTTTGACCGGTAAAATGTTATTTTGCTATTATTTCTTAATTCGCTGCGCTCAAACAGAAATAACTTTATTTATTTGCGTAACTCATTAAAAAGGACAGTAATTAG
>JAUKPT010004967.1:0-10753 GCA_032273505.1 Nanomia bijuga
AATGTAACAAAAAATAAGGCATTGAATAAGAGTCATGAGAAAAATAGAATAAGGCATTAATTGCTTCATCTATAGATCTATAGATATCTATAGATATCTATAGATATCTATAGATATATATAGATATCTATAGATCTATTCTATCTATAGATATCTAGAGATATGTGTAATGATGCCGACCATGTACTAATATACCAGCTACAAAGTCATACCAAGTAATACAAATCAGTCAAATTTATTGATGGTTCGGTCAGTAATAAAAACTTGAATTATGAATTAGTCAAACTTTATTGATAATTTGTAATTAATAATGGTTCTCATAAATTTTGTTAGTCGGTAAGAAAAAGTGAAAACTTGATTTGCCGACATAAAGTTTTATAAAAAAGATTTACCGACAATTTTTTAATTTTTTAACGACAAGTTTGCAAAGCCAAGTTGGTTGTATTTTTACAGGCGTCGAGCGTCGAAGAAAATATTTTTCAACTGGCATCGGTTGACAAAAGCAAGATTTTACCAACGCCAAGCTGCAAGCGTGAAGCGCATCAATAGCATTGCAAGTCTAGCTTGACATTTACCCAATAAACTGACTTTTTTGTTTTTCTCGAGCGAATCAATGTACCAACAAAAGAGCGACCTTCGAGCTAGTACTTAGGGAATTGTCGCCACATTTCCACTGTTTTCACAATTTGATTGGTCAAAAATTGTATCATCAGGAGGGGTTCAAATTTTACCCGGAAAACGGCGAATTTCAGCGGTCCAACAAAAAGAAGAATTTTCAGTCATTCACCGGCCCACAAATTTTCTTGGTCGGTCTAAGATTCTTGTGCATATTTTTTCTACTATTTTCGACGGATCCCTATTTAGGTAGTCTCTCTATGATGTACTAACGTTTCGCCTCATTCAAAATCATACTTGCAAACATTACGTTGTCGCCCTCTTGTTAACATAACAATCCCTTCGTTTTCTCATGTAAGGGGATGCGCTGTAAGCTTTATTTGCAAAGGGTTAGACATTAAACAATTGGAAACTATTTAAACAAAGCACTAAAATCGCATGTCAGGATGAATGATGAATACTTAATAAGATACGTCATGGATTTTTCTATACCACTTTTCTTGCCGACACTCAGTTGCTCATTAACAAATGTTTTTTCTGATGGTAAAATGTCGAGCTAATATTTGAATGTTAATCAGACGTTATCAATAAGAACTCAAGCGTATTCAGGTATCTGTAAAATAATATTGAGTTACATAGTTCCCCTTACTTTCTCTTTACTTTCAAGTCTTTGGTATATAGAAAACGAAGGAGATGTTTTTGATTTTGATTTCTTACTTGTACGTAGAAAATAAATACTCTTGACTATCCACCCTGGAAAATTTGCTTGAATTAATAAGCATCAAGCATGTAATAAGCGTCCACCATTGAAATTTTTGTTGAATCTTTTGTTGATTTTGTTGGATTTTGTTGGATTTGTTGGATTTTTTTTCATGAATTAATTAGCGTCCACGATCAAATAAGCGTGTCAATGGTGGATATTTTTAGGGGGAAGAATAAGCGTCCATGCCCGCTAATTCGATAGTCGAGAGTAATTAGTTACGCTCTGTTTTAGGGGCTAATCAAATCCCCCTTTTCTTATAAGAACTTTATACGAACATTTAGGTTGAGATTATTAGCTCAAAATTTAAGAACATCTCACGAACATTTCCAGACTGGGTGTAAAGGGAAGAAAATAATTGTCGAGTTAATGTGGTTAGAACGGTTATTATATATTTTTTATTGATGTTTAGATAGCTGATCTCAAAAGGCTAATTTACTGAATTTTGAAGGTCTTTTGTTAAGTCTTTGAATTTGGCTTGCTATAGTGTCTTTCATGTTTTAGTTTTTCTACGAATAGCTTTAAGAACAACTCGGGATGTAACAATAAGAATATCCAGCCTCTGCTGAAATTAAGGCGTTCTTATAAACAAAATGTGTATTTTGTAGGAGCTAATAGAATATGGTATGAAAATATAAATTGAAAATCCTGCGGTCAACTGTGACTCTTATTTTAATAGGTTGTTTGTATTCTTTTGTAAATCACATACATACATACATAGCTGATGCAAGGGTTCTTCATAAAAGTCATTAGGACCAAACAATAATAGGAATTTTGCTCATTGTATTGTAATGTCTTGAATTTTGAGGAGCATTTTGTTTTTCTGCAGATGGTTTTATGTATTTCGCACAAAAAGTAAGGATTATTATTACAAACAATGTTGCATCATGTTGGTTGTGGACTCTTGGTGTTAATTTAAGTCTTAACATTTTTCTCCTTTCATAGGTTGTTAATACCGTTCTTGAATGGGTTTAGGGATGTGGAATTTATTTATATTATATTTTGAGGAAGACAGTTCCAGTTTTTCACGACTCTTTGGGAAAAAAACTATTTACCCTAAATAGCTTAGTTGCTTTTGTTTAAAGAAATCTTTATCGTTGCCACGGATAGCTCGTGTAGGCGCAAAAGTAAAATTACCTTAAGGGTCTATTATTACTATTCCATTTACTAGGAAGGCTAAAGATTACAGGTTGAGCGTTTTTTGTCTTTCCTTATATGATAAGTGTTGCACACTTTCAACTTTATTCTGGTCTGCTTTGAAGCGAGGCCCCAACCCGCACTTAGATGTTGTCGTTCAAACTGGTTTCGTTTAAAAACCTTTTCAACCTTACCGGATTTATATATTTTTTATCCTCTTCATCTTTTCGCATTATCTTGTATCAATTGAATCATTCTTAATGCTGTTTTCAGGCTCCCAATTACCTCATGACTTGTATTAAAAAGATGCATCTACAAGCTTCTCTATCTATGCATTGTCTAAAAACTAAAAATTTGCATTGGGTCAAGGTATGGCCATATGAGGTATTTCATAATTTGATAAAATCTCATCTCAATGTTTTATCTTGACGTTTTTCGTCATTTATCTAATACCCTAAAATCAGAGTACGCCGAGAAACAATTAAAATCATTACCTTTATAAGCTTTTTATATGAATTTACGTATGTCATATTTTCTTTGTACGATACACAAATGAGTAGTTTATAAAAGCGTATTGAATAGCTTGATCAGTTACCATTCCCATCCTCTTATAAGCATTGTTGTATATGTGCTTTTGTTATTGTTTACAAGGAGTAAACCACTCCCCAAAAATGATCTACGAGATTTTTGTATAAATCATAATATTTACCCCTCCATTGTTCAGTCATGACCAATTTATTTCTAATGTATGTAAAAGGAAGTTCTACGAAATTGATTTTGAGACTAAAACAATTTTTAAATGGCTTTACACGTTTCAAAAGCCTATCTGTTATTAAAAGGGAACATACTACAAATCTTCGTTGAAAAAACAAGATTATTTGGCTTAAACCAAGTAATGTTAATGCTAATCTGTGATTCTTTTGTTTTGATCAAGTGGCCCGTTTTTCTCTTTAATAAATGTGATTATAAAAGGCAGACTAATCTAACAACATAAGTACAGTAAGGGATTTTTTACAAATCTCGGATATTTTAGCTATTTGATTGGTTAGAAATTACAGCATCAGAAAGCTCATTGGTTAAATTCAATATGTCACATTGATGTTGTGTTAAAAATAAAAATGATAAAAACACTTCTTCATGTGCCAATCAGAATCTTGATGCTCTAATCTTCAACCAATCAATCGGTTAAATCAGCCATAATTTGGCGACAACCCGCCCCTAAGTAGAAATGCAGATGCTATTACGATAATGCGGCTAAATGTTTTTCGTGCCATACATAGTTCTTCTACCTTGAATTGTTGTGACCCAGATTAAATCTACTTGAAAGTTGATATTATGCATGGAGATAAATTTTATTCTTAAGGTAAAATTGTGTGCTGACATTCTCTATCTCATTCATCACGTACTGAGTAAAGACGTGTAAAAAAAAGTAAAAATGAAAATATAGTGTAGAATTTCTTATGTTAACGGCGTGAGAAAATTTACTAAAATTTTTGTTCTCTTTATTATTTCTTTAGATTGCTTTAGTTGAAAATGGAGAGCAGGTGTTCAAGCCAGTCAGAGTTTTCTGTCGATAATTTCAATTGGCAACAAAGGCGCCAAAAACTGTTTATATACTGGTGCTTTGCACATTTCATACAAGGCATGATACACTCGATTCGGTATTCATCGCAATACCTTTACTTTAAGGACGTTATGAAAGTTGCAAATCCAGACGTTTTGTACGGTTTGTCAGTGTCGTTTATCGGCGCTACCGGTGTCATATTCCCACTGGTCATCAGCCCCATTATAGATCGAACGAGAAGTATAAAAAAAGCAGTTCTAGTTATAAATATTCTTGGTTTATTTGGTAACTTGTTGTACGCATTGCCATTTTCACCAGCATTGCCACTGATCGGACAATTGCTTGCAGGGACGACGCCTGCCTTCAGTGTCATAGCTATGGGTGAAATATCAAGAGCTTATACCTCTGAAAAACTAACTAAAAGAATATCGGCATTATCACTGATATATAGTGTCGGTACATTTACAAGCATCGGACTAGTTTTTACGTTTTTATATGTTAATTTCAACATAGGTGCATGGAATATAAACTTCGCTAACATGCCAGGTTTATTCCTGACGATAGCGTTTTTGTTTTCCGCAATCTTATCGCAGATTCTCGTAAGTGACGTATCGAAGGAGTTTGATATCAAGCTAGAAGAACGCATAAAGAGATCATCATGCGCGTCAACGCCCTCCAGTCTCTCCTCCCCACCACCCACGGTCTCTTCCGAAGGGGAGCACTCGAACATGAGCACTCCCGCTCTGTCAGAAGAGTTCATCCCGCAGATAATCGAGCCTATCGATGAAGCAAGCGTCGTCGGCGTCGATGACGAGGATTTCCAGCAAGTCGTGCGCGACGTCGGTGAGCCGTTCTATTTCAACGTCAACAACAATAATAATCACCCTGACAACAACAACACTGAACCAGAAGACGGCGTCAAAGACGGGAGCAAGTATCTCTTCCCGCCGTTTAAAGCGAATGGTTACTCGAAAGTAAGTCAGGCAGACACAGAGAGCACAACGTCGACAAGCCGCCGCGCTGAAGTAAAAAAAGCTGCAAAAATAACAGTCCAATCGATCTGGAAGATACTACGCTACAGAACAACGTTTTTGCTGATGGCAATTACATTTCTAGAGGCTTTTATTTACAGTATCATCGTAACATCGCTGCCAGTCCTTGCAACGAAATTATTAGGCTGGGGCAAAGTTGAACTTGCACTGTTGAGTATGATAAACAAATTCTTGTCCGTTATAGTGTCCGGTATCGTGTTTTTCTTAACAGATCACTTAGAGGACTTTCTATTATTGATATACGGGACATTTTCATCGCTATTAGCACTTCTCAGTCTAGCTGTCTTACAGTGGGTTGAAACGAATACAGTAGCGACGACCATTATGTTTTTTGTTATAGCATCATTTGCAATATCAGGCGTTCCTATGATAATAACGTCGACGAGATCGATGTTAGCAAAGATGGTACCTACTGAGATACAGTCGCTGACTGAAGCAGTAAGAATGTCTGTGTTCGAAGCTTCATTTGTACCTGCTGGTTTTTTAGTCCCCGTTGTCATACTAAATGTCCCTGTGACTGCCATTTTTTTGTTTTTGGTGCTCTTAGGTGTAATATTATTTGCTGTTAACGATATGCAGACGTTAGTCGAACTTAAGGAAATAGACGAATATTGGCAAGATATTGAACAACATTCGACTAACTGATGAAAACGAAATACATAGAAAAAAAAGTGACAGAAAAAAGAAAATCAAATTAGTACATTAGCACGGCTTTGTTTTTTTTAAGTTAATTCCGTTTTGATGTCAAACATCTTTTCTCTTCACCTTTGTATTGTCTCAAAGGCTATGTTGAGTGGTTGACTGGTTGTGAATTACATCATGAAGAATCTGATTGGTTGAATTGGAAATGTCACCGATGACATCGATGACATCGTATACGAAAACCAATCAGTTACTTTGTAACCTAATTTTGAACCAATCAAACGGTCGGGATTAGCCAAAATGTGAATGCGAACCCAGAATCAATTCGATTTAATTTACTAGCCAGGGGTTGAAATAAGCGTTCGGCTCAAATCCTTTTTCAGAAAAGTCAAAGGCACACAACACCCGGCTTGAAATTACATTGAGTATAAAACTTAATATCCCAAATTATAGACAAACGAATGCCCAAAAATCGAAAATGTTTCGGGATTCCGTTCAGACCCCCAGCCGTAACTAAGAATCCAAATGAATTATGTTTTTTATCTTGATATAATGTAACCTTGTTTGCTCTGAGCAGGGCTCGAGAATCTTACAACTTTCCGATCCGCACAAAATCTTAGGTAAAAATCTGCCGAGAAAATGACAGTGCTTCCAAGCCGCGGCGTGGCTGTGCGGGTAGGATTTTTGAGCTCTGGCTCTGAGTTTCTGTCAGCCAAACTAGGGTACATTTAGACCAACTTAGGGTATAACATATACATTATTTTTTCATTGTAAATATATCAAGAAAGGCAATTATTCGACAAAATATGTATGAGATGGGTCCTTAATTTGATGCCACCCATACATCTAAAATCATTGGAAAAAATGTCTAACAGACAAAGAAGCCTTGAATTTGTTCAAATTATTTTTGACTTTTCGATTTTATTTCGATTTTTTTTTGCATTAACAATTTACTCAATTCTTCATTACAAAACATTGCTAGATGTTGATTTAAAGTTGATTTTGATAATTTGTAAGAGCCTCGCACATACAAACGTATATACACGAATTGTTCATCTACTTTAAGAGCAGAAACGTTGTCCAGTTAGATGAACATTTATTGTACTATTTTCTTTTTTTAGTTTTCAACCATTTTTCCAAATTTTCTGACATGTTTTTTTGAAATTTTGTCGGATTTTCCGACAATTTTTGTCCTTTTTGTCGTTTTTCGTCATTTTTTCCAAGTTTGTCGGATTATATGGCGGAATTTACACCTCCTACTTTTTAGCTAATGATCACATTTGTCTTATAACCTTTTCAAAAAAAAAAAAAAACACAGCAAAGGTTTCTGTTCTCAAAGTATATTCATCTGACTAAATAGAAGATCTATTTATTTTTTATTGACTGTTATTTATTTCAAGTTTTAAAAAAGATGTTTAAAGCATTAATTCTGTAAAAATGAATAATTATGATAGATATTATAGTAAATTTCCATCTACTTTCTCGCCTCTATTTCATCTATTAATCTGCCCTTTGCCTCTTATCCTTGGAAATTCTGAACACAAGTATAAGAATCAATTCAAAAATGTAATACTGTTATTGACTATATAGTTGTATAGAATATTCCCCTACCAAAATTTACATACAGATTACATTAGGGGTCATTAAAAATGGACGTCACCACAAAAATGGTAATTTTTGCACCCTTTTTGTCACCGTCCGTCACATTTTTCGGGTACACCCAAAAACATTTTTTTAAAAAGATCAAGCACCAAAAACCCTATCATGGGGTAATTAAAAATAGTAGAGTAACAGAAATAACGACAAAATACACAAAAGGGTTAACAATAATAAAATATGGAGGTGACGTCACCATTCGTGCTTACCCCCTCCCCCTATGTCACTAATAGTCACCATTTTGAGTGACCCCTTCCCCTCCCCACGGTGCCGTTCTTTTTGAATGAACCCTTACTACATCTTAAGCTTCCTAACGATCTATTAAAGGGACATCTCAGAAGGTTTTCATATTTTTTAACAGAAAATATCTGTTAAGCATTTACCCCCTCACCCCCCCCCCCCCCGTCTTAAAAGACAAGCGTAACAATGATTGCAACAACATCATTCCACTTTTCTTTTTGTCTCAAGGGAATAGCGCAAAATAAAGGAAATGACTCTAAAATCGTTAATTCAAACTGTTTTTACTTTTTTACTGAAGCGCATTAGGGACATTGAAAAACTACATTTCTTATTAGAGGTTTTCATATCTCAACAGACATTTTCTTTTAGGTTTTTTTTTAATTTAGACGTAGGGGATGGAAAAGAGTTTGAGGGGGGTCAAATTATGTTTGACAATTTTCTTTTGGAGGGGTCAAATTATTTTGCTAACTTTTGAGGGGGGGTCAAATAAAAATGCCATCTTAATGTTTTCATTTTCCTAATCTGGGAGTCTTGAAAAGTCTTGAAATTTGATCTCTGAGCGTAAAAATTTCTTATTTCTTATCTATAAGAAGTGCATTTTAAGCATTTCAGAGCTCTGATTTTCAGAAATTTCTTCAACCATGATGAATGTTATAATTACATTTTTCTCCGACCATGGACTCTGTGTACAAATCAGAGTATTCTGCCGTCATCTGACAAAAAGCAGTAACTTAAGATACTGCTTTTTGTCGGAAAACTTTTTTTTCGCGTTTTCATATGCAGTTCTACATTCTGACCAAACAACATTGTCATGTCTTTTTTCTTTAAGGAGATACGAAACTCAATGCCAACAGTAACTTCATTTTTTCTTTATGTTCTTTCTTACAAAATACAGTAACTTCAGTTTTACAGCTGGAAATTCCCATATATTTTGACGTCAAAAGTTACTGCTTTTTGAGAGCTTTCACATTTTTACAATTATCCCAAAACGATGATTTTTCAGATACTGCTTTTCGTCAGATAACGGCAGTCTTCCTCGAGTCAAAATAAACTCGTGCTAAAATGTAATGGTTATAGTTACGGAGTTACGGATGGCGCTATGTCTCCTTGCGCTCTCGGATAGCTAAACCTTGCGTGCGTTAGTTTTGTCCACATAATAAGCCAGCCTTAATTCAACCATTGATTTATTGTTCTTTATAGAAAATGAAAATTATCCCAGTATCCCCAAATATACAGAGCATTTGAGGATTAGATTTTTCCTTGTTTTCCCAAAAAATAGACTTTTCTTATTAAAAAAAATAACATCAGAAAAAACTTAGAGACTTGTGAGACCAAATAAAGATCATTTTTTTCAAAAAGTCTCTATTAGAGAGGCAGTAACTAAATAGAGACCAAGTTGTGGAATGGGAGTGGGATTGGAAGTAAAATATTGAAGATCGGTAAAACCAAATTGATGAATAAGCATAACAATTACAGTAAAATCGATTTTCATTTATTTATTAACTATTAAAAAATTAAACCTATTTACAGATATAACAATCATATCACAAGTACTTATCAAAAAGAAAACTAATTCATATGAAGGGTAAAACAATGCAGCTTAATGAGTCAAAAATGGAAAGTGAAAAAGTAAAAATTCACATGATGATTTAGTAGGAAGATGCATTAATTACCGAAATGTTCGGACACAATTCAGTGCAATATCAAAATTTACTGATTCAATACTTTGTTGAAAATACATATATCGAGTCCACACGCCTTCTTGTTGGAAATGAATATATCATAAAATATCATTTCGTTATATGAGGGCCATGACAGCAGTTATAAGCCTTTTGGTTATTAATGGATTTTGGCTTAACTGATGAAATGATAGAAAGGATCGAAATAAAACACGTCAGAAGATTTTAGAAAATTAAACTATGATTCTCATCGAGTGTTACATAAAATCATAATAATTGTTGTTTGCAACAAATACCACGTAACTAAAATCATAATAATTGTTGTTTGCAACAAATACCACGTAACTAAAATCATAACGCATATAAAAAAATAAATTGATAAAAAAATAAATTAAGCATTTCATATTTACAGGAAATGAAAATCTAATCTTAAGTGGGCTGAGCAACCATTCCAGCAACACCCTTCCCGAGTTGTTGACCGGTAACATTCGTTTGAATTGCAGTGAAGCCGAGTTCTTCCGTCGGAACGCCGAATGATCGAAGTTTTGATTCGTATGTTCGAATGAGATCGTTATGAGCCTAGAAAGACGAAGTAAAGGATTAATCAGCTGTAAAGCTTGTCTGAACGACAAAATAAAGGGCACAAGAACTTTTTTCAACCACTGCTGGTACAGAAATCACTATATAATTTTAAACAGAAATCTCGTCGGTTTTTTCGGAGAGTGAATCAGGGAAAATCAAAAATAAAAGTATGTCAACAAAGTTATCCGTATTTATCATCTAACTTAAAAATAAATGAAAATTGCCAAAATGTTGAAATCATTTCATAAATTTTACTCAGTAGGGATTTTATCTGTCATTCCGCATACAGTTTTACGCATGGAATAGCATTTGATGCGCACAAAATTGATAATCGTCGTTCCTTTCAATCGTTTCTTATCTGAACCTTTTCATCTGGAAAAATGCATTTTTCATCCTAAATTTACAAAGAAGATTCTTGTACTACCAGTTATTTGAAGTATTTTCAGTTCACAGTCTGAGAAAAGCGTGATCCTATGATCCAGGATCACGAGAAACCTTCGCGGCGGCCAAAATTTCGCCACTTTTGTCCGCTAAGTTTATGGTATGCTAAGGTATGCTAAGTCAACTTTCGGCAGCCAAAATTTTCGGCAGCCAAAATTTTCGGCACCAAGCCAAATTTTGTCAATTTTGTCCGCCGAATTGGTATTGGTATTCTTTATTCTTTAATCTGTTGTTAATCCGCATGACTCCATTATCTGAGGAACCTATTGGATTTTCGAAAAATCAGTTAGGTAGTTATATATATATATATATATATATGTTGGGGTAAATGTGCTTAATTGGAGATTATGCATAATAACCGAGGCGAGGGTTAGGGTTAGGGTTA
>JAUKPT010004968.1:0-10753 GCA_032273505.1 Nanomia bijuga
TGAAAAAAATTCCACCCAGGACATTCTTAGTCCAACCCTCACCCCCTCCCCCCTCCCCCGCTTATTAATTTTGACTGAAGGTTCCAAGTAATATCACTATCAAGGCTTTATTTAACTTATCATGACAGTAAATCATCGAAGGAAACACCACTTAATAAATAGAAACACAAACGTTTACATGAATGGTGACATATTGATTTTAGAAAATATCTTTCAGTATGAATTATATGTTTATGAATTTATAGATGACTAGAAAATGAATGCAGTGTTTTATGAATGAAGGGGAATGAGTTCGAGTGTTCATTATTAAACGGTAAAACTGAAGAAGTAATTAAATATGGAATTGTAACGATGAGGATAAAAGCCTAGAATTAAAATTAGAATTGGAAGTATTGGGATTATTTGGTTGATGGATTACTACAGTACTAAACATATCTCATTTATTTCAACTATATTTGCGATAAAAGATGGAGTACTATGAATTGATATAATTAGCAAACTGTAAAAAATCATCTACGATGGGGTGCTCATCTTGCTGCCATTTTGGTAAGAAGACTTCATTCATATCAATGATCTGTTTAACTGCAATTTTCTTTATCATCGAAATCACTGTTGGCTACGTGACGAATTCCATGGCGTTAGTCGCCGACTCTTTCCACATGTTGTCGGACGTCGTTTCGTTGGTCGTCGGTCTTGTTGCTTTTCGTTACTCAAAAGTCGGCAGACCGACAAGTACGTATACGTTTGGTTATGCCCGGGCAGGCGTTCTTGGGGCGCTTGTAAATGTCGTTTTCTTGATAGCGATGTGTTTCTCGATTGCTGTCCAAGCGCTCAAGAGGTTGGTGAAGACGGAACACCTAGATAATCCGATGTGGGTTCTAATAACTGGCGGCGCCGGACTTTTGGTGAACGTCATTGGTTTGATTCTCTTCCGACAACATGGACATGGGCATAGCCATGGAAGTAGCAGTACTAATTCCAACCACCACCACCACCACCATGGTTCAAATGGGAATCACCATGTTGAAAACGACTCAGAAAAGGTGATATCCCAACCGTTGATAGCAGACGATGAAGATGATACAAAAAATTCGGCGAAACCTGAAAGTAGTGATGGAATTTCAAAAGAGCATCATGCCGTAAATGACGTCTTTGTCGATGTAAAAGACGGCGACAAGCATTCAGCGACGCAACTAAACCTCCGTGGCGTATACCTTCACGTGTTAGGTGACGCACTTGGTTCGATCATCGTGATGTTCAGTGCGTCCATTTTGATGACTGTGAAAGAAGACTGGACACTATACGTTGATCCAGCCATGAGTCTGCTCATGGTAATCGTTATTCTAAAAACATCGATTCCTTTGCTAAGGGAATCATCAATGATCTTAATGCAGACTGTGCCGACACATATAAAACTTCAAGAAATACAAGACCGACTTGTCGAGAAAATCCCGTCGGTTATCGGAATCCATGAATTCCATATATGGCAATTGGCGGGAAATAAGATCATTGCAAGTGCACATGTGCGTTGCCATAGTTTACCCGAGTATATGTCGCTGGCCAATCAGTTGAAAGAATTTTTTCACGACGAAGGGATTCATTCGACGACAATTCAACCAGAATTTGTTGACACGATAACGAGGAATTTGACCAATGAAAATGAAGATGTTAGTAAGGCATGCGCATTAGAGTGTGATGTTGATTGTTATGAAAAGACATGCTGTGGTCAGTCGCCCCCATCGTCCCCGAATAGAAGCGATGACGATGACCTTTTGGTATTGTAATCATAGTTTGTATATATAGTCATGAAACGCCATTGAATTATGATAAAGACATCGTCATATAAAGAGGTGAACATGTGTGCACGAATAATACCACGTGACTTGAAATTTACGACTTTTCTATTATATATCAGGATTACATTTATCATTTATCATTTTTTACATTTATGATGACCTATTGGTATTATAATGAACAGACAGACGGCCAAGCATGATATTCATCAATTATAGCTTAAGCATGGCGTTCTTTATTAATAGGTCTAGACATCGTGCAGGTCTTTTCACGGAAACTACCTACCGGGTATTTAGGGGTTCTGGAATTTTCAGGACACATTGTTATCAGATACATGATCAAAATAAATCGAACGAGAAAAAACTTGGTCAATTTTTGGAGGAAATATGAAGTACTTTCGCTTTCACTTTAAGTGAGAAAAACAGTGCAAAGAAATGGTTATTTTCATAAATGCTTTTGACGGTGCAAAGATAGTATTAGGAACTATGTCTGTGCTAATTGTTATCAAAAACGAAGGCCACAATCAGAAGATAGAGACAAAAGTAGGTCAAAGCAAGATCAAGCTAGAAAAACCTGACCCCACATCTTAAGCTCTATTCATATTGGAAATATTATGTTATCATATAATTATCGTTTAATGCCATTTCAGATAATGCTATCTATTGATCACACTACTAAAAATATTTTAGTGCACAAGATATGCTATTTTGAAAATTAATAAAGTGAATGTATAATTCATGTTTAATTGTTTTAAACAAATTCTTCCCAATATCGATAGCGTTTAGGATGTGGGGTTGGTTTTTTAGCTTGATCTTGCTTTGACCTACTTTTGCCTCTATCTTCTGATTGCAGTCTTTGTTCTTGATAAAAATTAGACAGACATAGTTCCTAATACTATCTTTGCACCGCCAAAAGAAATTTAAAAAAAAAACTATTTCTTTGCACTGTTTTTCTCAATTAAAATGAAACCGAAAGTACTTCATACTTCCCAAAATGATTGACCAATTTTTTTCTTGATTGATTTATTATAATCTACTATCTGATAACAATGAGTCCTGAAAGTTGCTGAACCACTAAATACCCGGAAGGTACTTTCCGTAAAAATACCTGCACGATGTCTAGGCCTATAGTTAAGAACGCCATGGTTCTATCTAATCAATCCTATAATTCCGCTTTCTACAAGAAACAGATAAAAATGTTTTAAAAAAGGTATTTTAGTTGCTTATGGCAGTGTCAATTACTAGTACTTACTTCTTAATTTTGTAAATCTGAGTATTGTTGCTAATAAAGCAGTTGCTTATGAAATTAACTGAATGATAAAGAATTCAGAAATATATAGATTATTACATGTCAAAAAAACTGTTCTTTCATTATAAAAAAAATCTTCTTTGCAGAATCATATACCATGAAATGTATTAGAAAATGTTGTCTTATAGATATTATGTGTCTGTTTGTCTGTGTAGGATTTCTATTAAAAATGTACAAATCTTTTGGTGAAGCAATTTTTTTAAATTTTTTTAGAAGTCTCCTGTTTTAGTCCAACAATGAAGAATGAAATACCTGGAGTCACTCCTCTCACCTTACAAGTCAAGGTTAATATTATTTATAATTGTTAGGATTTCAGTTGACTTGTTGTACTTTTACATGCAAATTAAATTGATTACTTTCTATAAGCACTTGAATTATTTCTATTATGATTTATATATCTGACCTAATTGGGTTTCTTTGTTTTATATGATTATGTAACTGGTATTATATTTATATTACTTCATAGATCATTAGTGGATACCAATTACCAAAACCAAGAGGGGCAACATCAAAAGGAGATTCTTTAGACCCTTATGTTGTGGTAGAATTATATGGATTAGCTTCAGATTGTCATTACGAAAGAATAAGAACTGTGCCACATAATGGTTATAATCCTATATTTGACGAAACCTTTGAATTTCGTATTATCTTACCTGAATTAGCTCTATTAAGATTTGTTGTTCTTGATGATGATCATATTGGTGATTGCTTTATTGGTCAATACACTGTCTGTGTTGATTGTATTAGGGAAGGTAATGTTATACACAATAACTTTCAATTTTTTCAAACAACAGACTTTGGAAGTTTGCAAAAAGTGTAAACCATAATCAGCTGAAGACACATTCCAACTGATTTTTAGAATATGGGATTGGAGAAAAAACCTCAATTAGTACACATTTGAGTAAATAAAAAAATAATTTATCAAAAATTGTTGCTTAAAAATATAATGTTATTTATTTGACAAGATATATTACCTGTAAATATATAAAAAAAGGCTAGCCATAATCTTATTCTCATTAAGAAGTAATAAAAATATTTTAATACATTTATTTTGGAAAGAGTATACTTCAAGGGTAAAGATAGCCTTGCAGTCAAAAACTTGGACAATCTTTAAAAGTTCAGACTTAATTGCTTTTAAGAGATTTTACTGATTTCAGAGAGAAAAATATTTTTGAACTGATCAAATGAGCTATAGGAAATGCTGTTTCAAGTCATTTGGAGGTGCTAAAATTTCATAATTTCTCTGTTCATTGTTCAAGGACCCCAACCCACAACTCACTAAACTCGTCTGCTTGCTTTCAAACGACTATATGATTATCCAGACAGGAATATTTTAACATGTTTTCTTTAACAAATAAAAGACAAATGCTTAACAAAATTATCCAAAATTGGGTACAACTAGATAATGAATAAATGAGAAAATTCTGTATTCAAGATTTCTTATGATTACTAAAAATCAACCGAGAATCAGTGAATACAACCAATAACGACATAATTGAATTCAATTTTCAATAGTCTAAATAATTTTAGGGCCCAAATCCCCGTTTTTGGAACCAAAGTGGGCCTAAAGTAGCATATTTCAATATAAGTCAATGATTAAAAGCTGAAATGTCTTCTATACATGGTAATATTGAGTTTTGTAATGGTAAGGCGTATATCTGACATATCTGAAATCAATCATCATTTGTTAAATGATAAACGTGAGCGCTAAGGAAATAGTATTTTAAATATTTTAAATATTTTAAATTTTCAATCACAGTAAGACATTTAGTGGATGAATGGCCAAGCGGTTAAGCGTCACACCACCCAATACTAGATACTATGTGATATGGGTTCAATAACTTATTGTGCCAAGAATTTCAATACTTCAATTAAGCGGTAGTTTCAAATACTATGAAGGCTATATAAAATCAATCTGTGATACTACAATCTTTAGGCTGTCAGTTCCTATTAGGTCAACCCATCTCAAGTGAGGGAAATTGGGATATCTGTTGGTACCTGATGAAACACGTGCAAAAGATATTTTTTGTTGGATCTTCAAGTCCAAGGTGAAATCTTGATAAAAAAAATCTTTGACAAAAATCAATGACCAAAACAGTGATTATTTACTTGATACCTGATTTGGCTAAATACAACCATTTGAACGATTGATTTATGTTAAAAAATATGCCTAGAACAAATTTTTAAGTTGAAAGTCCTTCAGGCTGGGAAAATCACAATTGCCTTTAATTGACACATAACTAATCAATTTTTCATGAAATGACAAAATCCTGATCTAGATTTATATATGATATGAAAACACATGTTCCTAACGTACAGATGTGTAATGCATCTGTTTTTATTTTTCTGTATTGACGTCTTTTCTATAAATTATTCATTGATGATGATACAAATCTGATCAAAATATTTAGATAATATGATATCATGTAATGTTACCAAAAGTGAATCTAAACCCAATCCTCCTTTAGAAAATTAAAATTAAAAACTAAAAATATGCTTCCTTAAGTCTAATACCAGACTATTCCTTTTTTTCAAAAGTAAGAGTAAATTTTAAATTGTGTTTTTAAGTATTTTTAAGTATTAACTAGACTAGGGTTTGTTTTGAGATGGATTTTATTTTATGAATTTTCCATGCTAAAGATCAGATTAAAAGTGAAGTAAAGGCTTACTTCAACATAATGCAAGAATGATATAATCAACGAAAGTTATTGGATAAAGTCATTTTTACAAAGTTAGGTAGTAAAAAGTGAATTATGAACACAAGAGTTAGAAAAATGTGTACACAGTGAACTGTAGATCTGATAGTGTAAAGAATCATCTGTCACATGGCATAAATAAAATTTAACAACCAATATTCAGAATAATCAACTGCTTAAACCATAGGTTTAATCAAACAAAATCATAGTTTATTAACGTAATTATGCAATAACCCAATGAATGAACGTCTAATTATTATCATCGTCTCAAGATTCTGGTTCATAAAGTCTATCAACATCCGAACACCTTTTTATCTGGCAATTACTGCAGACACTGCTGTACAAGTAACCACTTTTTCAACACTCACAAAGCAAAGATCAACAGTCACTATTACAACTACAACTAATTGCCTTAAATAACAAGTCTGGGGTAGGTTGTTTATCAGTAGTTCTTGCAAATAATTTTTCTTCGATATTGACCCAGCCCCAATCTTCTGCCTTCAAATAATCGATTCCAAGCCATTTCATTATTTAAAAGTATACTCTAAAACTATGAAATTTCAATGCAGACTTGGTTGGAGGTAGTCGTTCAGGCTTTACAAAATTAGTGGCTTTATCAACTTTTTTAGAGGGCAGTATTTTCTCCAGTCTTTTCAATTATTTCTCTATTATTGTAAAATTGGGGGTTGTGTCATAACCAGAAAAGGCATGGATGAAAAGCGTTGAGAAGCAAAGTTCCTATCGAAGAATCTCACCTATATTATGATGGATATTTTCCTTTTCGTTGTTGTGTTAATCACTACTAAAAATTAAATCATAATTTGGCTTCTCTGTACAGTAAAAAAGTAATAAAACTAGAAGATCTCTATCTTCTCCGATTAATATGGTATTCATAAATTTTGAGGATTGGTTAGCAACGTTTGATATGTCTGGATCGTCATTTGAAAATAAAATCTCACAACCTTCTTTCTCTAAATTAGTAACAATTATATGTATGAGTTGGGCTTTATTTTGGTCGTTCATAGAAATTCATCCTTGCTGAGAGTGCATTTGGTGTTTCATATTACAACATTTCCACGTTGCGCAAGTTTTTAAGTTTTTTGGGGAACTCCATAAAAAATTTGTCTCTTATTTTTGTAGCTTATATATAACATTAATGCCTTTATTGATACGAACCAAACAAAAAAAACTTATCACAAAATATTTTGGCCGAGTGACATAGTTCTAAAAACGCAAATTTGCTTGTGAAGGAGATTTTCGCCCCAGATGACATAACTTGGGGCAAATAAACAGTTTTTAGAGATTTTTCATCCTTGACCTATGTTGAAAAAAGTGTCAACTAGATTTTTATATTTGTTTGATTGTATGACAGATGTAAATTTTCTTGTGAAAATGAACAAGGAATTTTAAAAAAAGTCCATTAACAGTATGACATCATCAATAGGACATTTGTGAAAAGTTAGGTGACTTGAAATAAGGCCTGGTATCAAGCCATAGAAGAAATAAAAAGTTAGTATATAAGTAGCTCCATTTATGCAAAATAGAACAGTAAACGCAAAAAAATATGACCAGGAAAACGTTGCAAAAACCTAGAATTTAGAACTTTTCATTAATAATTTTCAGTTTTGGTTCTTAATTACCCTAAATTGCCCATAATTGCCAAGTAATTAATTATGAAATATTGATTAAATATGTGCAAAAGATGGGCAATACCTTCCTGGCATTGGACCTAAAACATAAGCTGGATTCTTTACTGTTTTACTAATGATCTGATTGTTCAACTAAAATTTAGTCTATTAGGATTTTCAGCTAAAATGTCCTGATACAGAAAAGATAGGCAAAGATAAATCCAGTTTCCAGTGCGATCAGCAATAATCAGTTTCCTGATGATGCCTATAATTAGTTGATACTCGTACCATAATTTTGCGAGTTTCTTTTATTTGTTAGTTTATTAGAGGTAATCAATTGATTTGACTCAAAATTTGTGAGCGTTAATTTTGAAGAAATAAGTTCATCATGGATATTTTCTAATTTCTCAATCTCATTTAAATTTTGATCTTTGTCTATCATTTCAACCATTGGTTCTCTGGCTTGAAAAGCTGGAGAGGCTGGAAAAGCTGGATAATCATTGCAATTTCTGTAACATTGTTGGAATTTTTACCCATTTCGTTCCTAAAATTTCATTCTTTCTTTTTACTTAAAAGCAGAAAAAAGACTAAGAGGCTGGATAATCATCATAGAAAAAATAAATAGCTGTAAAGGCTGGAAAATCATTATTATTTTATTCTCAATGAGCATAAAAAGGCTGAAAAATATCCCCATTTTAAGCCAATTTAGGCTGGAATTTCTGGTGCCGTGCCTGTACTTACAGATGACCATGCAAAGGAATATGCTTTACCAGATAGCATTTGTTTGACAGTGCTTTCTCCATAAACTTCGATTAAAACGTTGCTAAGACCAGTATCTGCTTTTAAATAGCCAATAGATCCAAGAAGATTGTAAACAGTGTGTAAGTTTCTGAGAAGTAACATATTTTTTTCATAGTTCGATTCTACGGAAATTTGGTGTCCTTTCCAAAATAATGGTTGATCAAAGGCTATAACAGTTGTCTGATTGTTTTGAAACAAAAGATTGGACACAAATAAGAGTGTAGAATATTTACATGACAGCTTTGTAGGATCAAGATCAATTATTGGTAGGAAAATTATCTTTTCAGTATTGATCTTTATTCTGCTTTACATGGATTAACTGCATATAACCAAACCAGATATGCTGAGGATTCTTTAAATTCCAGGACATTTTCCATAATAAATCGATTAACGATGGTTGAACTGGTCTGAACTTAACTTCTTTTTGTCCTTTTAGAATATTTTTTACTTCTTGATACTAGAATATTAGAACTTTAGAAGCCTCCAACAATTCTCTGTTAGTCACAGTTTTTTAGGGAATCAAGTTGGTATGAAATTTCCGATTAGAAATCGAAGCTATCATGCCCATAATATGAAACGTATTCATTCATTCATTCATTCAACTATTTATTTAGTGTTGTACTCATATAAATATTTACAATAACTAAAAGTTTTAAACTGTAACTAATTTAAACCAACTGTGAATAAATATAAAAAGATTTAATATAAATAGTCTTAAATTAAAAAAAAAAGAAAAAATGATTGAATAGATAAGATAAAAATCAAAGTAAAAGTTAGAAATAGAAATATTTTGAGATGGATTTATACAAATCCAATATTCGTAATAAAGGTTTTACGTAATCTGCATGGACATCCTTGTGACTTCCAAATTTTATTTTGCGTTTGAATAGATCTAAAAGACAAAATAATTAACTCAAACTCTTTGTACATTCAACACAATGATGAAAATTATTACAATAAATATAACATTAATTGTAACACACAATATGCAAATATGTCTCCCAAAACGAAATAGAATTACATCTTTCATAATAATGGTCTAGAAAACAAATTTGACAAATTTTTAGCAACAGACATAGACTATGATATAATCGCCATAAACAAAACCTCCCAAAAAGAAAACAGCGACTTTCTTAATAACGTCAAACTTGAAAGCTATTCACTATTCTCAATAGGGTCATTCACTAGTAAAGGTGGGTCAGCATTATATAAAAAACAGCTATAATACTAGAGAAAGATTTGATCTTGTTAAGTGTAACACCTTATTTGAAGCTGTTTGGGTTGAGATTGACAATAAAAAAAAACAGAAACATTGTATGTGGGTCAATTTATAGACACCCTAATTAAAACTCTCAGAATCTCAAAGCCTTCATAGATTATCTGGAATCTTGTTTATCAATATTAGCCAATGAGAATATAAAGAGGTATATATTCGGTGATTTTAATATAGACTGGCTGAAAATTGGTGTAAACTCAAACTAAAAACTCTTATGACCAAATGTTCAACTTTGTTTTTTTCTCCTAATAACAATACCAACTAGGGTCAAAGGAAACTCTGCAACTATCATTGATAACATCTTTGACAATACCCCTTATTACAACACAATGTGTGGCAACATAACATCAGATCTATCTGACCATTTCTCGCAATTTGCTTCAATTCCAAGGAGTATTCCCGACGCACTTAAAAACAGTAAAGTCACTCCTAAACATAAAGATGGCCCAACAAATGATGATGTCCACAACTACAGACCAATTTCTCTTCTCTCCATCTTTGATAAAATTATTGAAAAAGTTATGCGCTTCAGGCTTTACAACTTTCTTCAATCAAATAACATTCTTTTCAAAAATCAATTTGATTTCAGGAGAAAATATTCAACAGCAAACACACTATTAGACATAACAGAAAAAATTAAAGACTCGATTGAAAATAAAAAATATGCATGTGGGATCTTTGGTGACATTCCCAAGGCGTTTGATACAGTCGATCACAAAATCCTACGAACTGGAACACTGGTGTGCGTGGCACAGCCCTTTAAATGGTTGTCCTTCCCATCTTAGTCACATTACTTCAGGAGTCCCTCAGGGGTCATGTCTTGGACCTCTACTTTTCCTGACCTACATCAACAATCTCCCTAACACATCAGATGTTTTAACTTTTTTTCTTTTTGCACATGACACCTACATTGAGCATAATTCTCTCGTCAAATTGGAATATATTATCAACAAAGAACTACGTAAAATCAACAATAGACTTATGGTAAATCGTCTATCACTAAACATGAAAAAAACTAATTTCATCATCTTTCACCCTTTGAAACAAAAAACAAAAAATTACCCTCATTTTTGGAAGAAAAGCTATTAATGAGTGTCTTTCAATGAAGTATCTTGGTATAATGTTTGACAGTACTCTTAGCTGGAAAACTCACTGTGACAAAATCTCTAACACTATTTCACAGTTATCAGGCATTCTATACAAAATTCGACCCTTTGTCGCCAAAGAAACTCTTATCATGTTATACTATT
>JAUKPT010004969.1:0-10752 GCA_032273505.1 Nanomia bijuga
TTTGATGAGATATTTGGGAGATCATTGATGTAGATCAAAAATAAAATTGGGGGGGGGGCGATATTTCATGCATGGCAATTTTTATTAATTGATTGGTATAGAACCAGAACTTGAAGATTTTGATTCATCCAAATTGTCAATGATTTCAATGATTTCATTTTGGTTCAAGTGGGGAAGATAAGAAAAAAATGGGGAACTCATTTTAGGTACTGTTTTTCACAATCTGGCCTTTGTATGATTGGAATAACTTTATCTAAGGTTGGACCTACATTAGTGAGAAATTCATGAAATGCATTTGCCATTTCTTTTTCATGTTAGAAAGATTGTTATTAAAATAATTTTTGTAGTAAATTTTTTTAGATTTTTTTAATTCCCTAGAAGTACAATTACTGAAGAGTAAATATGCACGTTTAAAAGTTTCATTATCAGGATCTAATTTCCTTTTGTGTAAGAGTTTATCTCTATGTTTAATGAGGTGTAAGATGTTATTAGTAATCCAGGGCTTGTTCTTTTTATCCAATTGTTTTTTAGTAAGTTTTTTCATAGGAGCATGTCTATTTTCACACCCTTCAATTCTCCAAATAAAATCTTCAAACTTTTCATTAGTGTTAGTTCCAGTTTTGTATACATCTTTGAAAGATTGTTCGTCAAAATTTGTAAAATCTCTTTTGAATATATCTTTGGTTTTACGTTAGTCAGTACTTTTCTTAACAGAAATGAACTGTGTTAGATGTTCCTCAGGGCTCTGTACCAGGACCACTTCTCTTTCTAATTTAAAATAATGACCTCGATGTTATTTGTGTTATTTGTGTTATTAATGCTTCCTAATTAAATTAAATCTTAATTACAAGGATACAGTACCAAGCAGCTCTTGTTATTACTATTTACTTGCAAGGCTCAAGTAAAACTAAGATTTATGAGCAACTTGGCTATCCAACTAGACTTGTACCAACTGAGAAAAATACTCAACTCCATAATCGAACCCGTTACCATGAAATAAGATGCAATACTAACCAATTTAAAAACAGCTTTCTACCTGACGATATCAAATCTCAACATTTCCTCTTCTTTATCAATCTTTCAGAGCTAACATTATAATTTATGCTTTCTTCTTTTAAATCAATCATAAGCTCTTTACATGTCCCACCTAGTGTTTTCATCAGCTACCAATTTACCACCCAATTTCCCTCACATGGCATGGGTCAACCAATCGGCACTGCCTACTCGAGTCGAGTACATTTTATTGCATCATTTTTAATGACACTCGTCCTCATCCCGTAACTATCTCTCAACGACGATACTTAACCTGTGATGAATGATGACATACCACTTACACTTACAATTTTGCAGATACTCGAGCGAAATCTGTGATTGTTATGCTGCTGCTGAGGATGCTGCACATTTTTTTTTTATTGTATTTTTTATAATATTCAAAGATCCATTTTACATCTGATCACTGATGTTGACTTTTATCTCTCTCAGTCCAATAAAAAAAACAATTCTGGATTTAACTAAGTTCGTTAAAGATTTCCAAACGATTTTCCCCATCCTGATTTAATTTATCATATTGAATATTATTATTTTATGATTGTTATTATTTTTGTCATTTTCAACTTAAACTACATAATGCTTATGGAGAAAGAATTAATCTTACAGTCTATATACGTTTTTTACCAGCCATAAATTTCTTTATATTGGTTGAGCAAGTGCTCTTGTGTGGCATTCAAACAAAAAAAAGTATATAAAAAATGTTGAAAAATGGGAAGTGGGAAGTGCATCTTATTTTGAAATAAGTCTATAAATCACACTAAGAAACTAATTGTTAAACACAATAGATATAAAGCATTGTCATAAAGCAAAACGAGGGTCTTATACCATGAATTAATCACATTGGTAAACTAACTGTTACACAAATTTGACATAAAGCATTACTATTGGCCCAATTAGGAACTATTTAGGGGCATAACAGGGTCAAAAAAGTCAAAATGTGC
This sequence comes from Nanomia bijuga, assembly GCA_032273505.1. Lineage (NCBI taxonomy): Eukaryota > Metazoa > Cnidaria > Hydrozoa > Siphonophorae > Agalmatidae > Nanomia > Nanomia bijuga. The sequence goes on from JAUKPT010004969.1 coordinate 1,992, forward strand.
CCATTTCTAGAAAAAAATAATATTTTAAGCAATAAATTTGCAATTCACATTGGGAAACAAACTGTTACACAAATTGTGCCAAATTCTAGAAAAGAAATTATATTGGATACCCACCAAATCCAAGGGTTAGTGCACATAATGTATCATGTTTTTAAAAGGATTAGTCATAGAAATTATCTAAAAGTTCAATGAACTCACATGTGCATTATGTGATAATTAGTTTATTAATTTTCATTCTTTAAAGAAAAGTATTCTTCCACAAAAAACTGTGTTCATAAGACAATGGAACGTTTTTTATCTCAAAAAATGAAATGAATTGAATGTGAGGCCAAAACCAAAGCATATCAAATGTTAAATAAAGAAAAGTTGGTTGTAAATGACACTATTTTATAAAATATTAGACTTATAATTAGAGCACCAATATTGTTTACTACAGATAAGAAAGAATGATAGCAATGTTGAGGAGAGAGACAATGGACAATCACAGCAATGGAAGTTTTTTACTTGTGAACAACCCCATAACGTTCAGTTAACCAATTCTTGAGAATTTTACTGCAAAGAACTTTTACCACTGATTAAGGTTAGTGGACAGACGTCATATGAACATTTTTGGTTAGCTATATATGTGTTGTTGTAACTGTTTTGGTATATCGTTGCAAAATGTATTTTTTGAGTGCTCAGTATTTTAGAACATAAGAAAATTATTGAATATCCATGCTTTAATCATTTGTATAATCAATGATTTTTTTAAAAGAAAACCTTGTCACTTGATGTAATAGCTGCACCAAAAAATACTTTATTACAATGCTGTAAGTGAGTGCAGTAAATGATTATTTTTGAGTGCAATAAACAAGGAATACATCAAATAAACCATGCTCTCAGTCAATCAGATAGCTTAGATTAAGTGAACCATGTGATAAATGACATTATTTCTAGAAATGGTCACATTCTGACCCTTATGACCCCGTTAGCCAATAATAATGGTTTATGTCAAATTTGTTTAATACTTAGTTTTCAAATGTGATATAATGTATAATTGCAAATTAACTGCTCATAATATTCACTTTTTCTATATATGGGCACATTTTGACTCTTTTGACTGACCCATTTTGACCCCTAAATTGGACCACTAACAATGCTTTATATCAAATTTATGTAACTGTTAGTTTCCCAATGTGATTTGATGTATAATTGCATATTTCCAGCTCATATTATTCATTTTTTCTAGAAATGGCACATTTTGACCCTTTTAACCCCCATTGTTCCCCCTAAAGACCCCAAAATTGGCCCATTAACAATGCTTAATATGTAAAATTTATGTAAAGCTCCTAAATTGAGCCATTAACAATTTTGCCAAATTTTTGTAACATTCAGTTTCCGAATGTGATCTAATGTATTAATGCAATTCTTTGTCTCCTTCATCTTGATATTTTGTGCAAAACAGTCCCTTTAATTTCCCTCAAATTTTGGCCTAGGGAACCCTAGATTAGGTTTCAGTCCGTTCAAATGCTTGTTATTACAAATTGTGGCTGTCTAAAATGAGTTTCTGCACATCGACCTTCTGGATTTAAGGTCTAAGTACACCTTCCCTGAGTGAGTCCATTTCTCTCTCTAAAGTATTTTTCAAAATAGGTGAAACACTTTGTAACTTTATGCGATATAGGTGTCAATATTTATCCGATTTAGCTGATTTTATCACTAAATGAAAGCAGAGAAAGGATAGATCAGGGTGGTATAAAAACTGTAGAAACTAAAGAAGAAGAACATAACAAAAATCAAGGTTGAAGAAAATGCAAATCAAGAAAGAAGAACTTGGAAACAATAGAAAGTACAAATCTGGAATATTTAAAGCCTTTCCGACGGATTGGTGCACTGATCATAAATGTAGCTCTAAAATCGTCTCACCCTTGTGATGACTTATTTTATTTCGATCAGTTCAATCTTTTTTTTAAATTGCTGATATTTGCTTAAATTGACTGTGGCAATAAAAATCAATCTTTCTACCAACATGCTTATATGAGATATAGAACGATATAGTTTGTTCTAAAATTGTTCAAAAACAGACCATAATTTTGTGACGAACCCTAAGGTTGGTGAGTTTGGCTCCACAATAAAGTGGGGCAGAAGTTTGGATTTGGTTTGTGAAATTTTTGGCTAAATTCCCAGAATTTCCCAGAATTTTCCTCACTTCGCAATATATTTGGTATGGTTAGTCGAGCAAGACGATAATGTATAATGAATTGTTGAATAGATGATTATTAGGATTATTAAAATTTTTTACTTCGTCGCCAATACTATTTTATGGCGTCAAGGATAAAGGTGAGTTCATAAGAACTTTGTTATAAAGATCTTCTATGGTATGCTTTGAAATAAAGCTGCCATAAGCTGCCATTGTATTTAAGTGCTAGATTAAAAAAAAGAAAAAACAATCAAAATAATATTTATTTTCAAGAAACATAATTTTGTTTATGATTCTTACCTCCCGCAATAGAGATAGGTACTTCTCCGACACACAGCCACTAAAATCTGGTATCGACCAAGATATCTTAAAATCTGAACGATCATTACACCTCCTTGAGACTAAGCCTGAAAAAAATAAATAAAAATTAGGGAACTTGATATCATTTACATTTATATATAAATGTAGGATAGTGAGGTAATGTGAAAAGGTCTGTAACTCTATAACCAAAAATCGAAGAAGTAGAAGAAATTAGTCGAAAAAAATGACTAAAATATTTATAGAGATCCATTAAAATTAGTACTGGAAGGAGGGCAATTTGGCAATTACAGTCTATCAGAGGGCCGATCAAATTGCTAGGTTAAAAATGTGATTCCTAGTTAACCGTATACCTTAAAATAAAAAGATTGATATTTTTTAAATAAACACATTCAAAAGACGTCAGTATATGATTCTATTCATTTGTGTTCTTATAAGAGAAGAGAAAAAATCAATTACACTTTAATGAGAATGATTTTTTTTCTTGTTTCCCTAGTAGATAACTGACATCTTAGCTCAAATTTCAACAGTGGGCGAAAACAACAAAAAAAAGCATTGGTAGGTATATGATTAATGTTCAAAACGTAAGGAAGCATGAGATATAAAATAATTTAAAAATATAATTAGTACATTTATCCATGATATAATGGATGGAGCCAACTTTAAAAACACATTACTATAGTATGCATCAAAAGTATGGGCAGTGAATTTTGTAATGCATATTTTTCACATATTGTAGAAATTGACGAGCACTTTAATATGACATGATTATTTTTGAAAATGAAGAAGAACAGCAGTCAGAAATGAAAAGAAAAAAACTTCTTTATTTCAAATAAAAATCACACCATTTGAATGTCACATTATTCGACTATCTTTGATGATTTCAAAAATGTATTTATTCTTATTTTAGCTTTATTCATCACAAAGTTACACCAAAAGCCAAAAATTCTTGTCACAAGGCTGAATACACAAGGTGATATGAATAGTTCAAGTTTGACGCCCTGACTATTTATTAGTGTGTAAAAATAGCTGTGACAATAAAAACAATTACCATTCGCTTTCTTTGGGCATGGTACATTGACAGATGTGTCGTACACTCCAAGTGGCCAATGAACTTCATAGTCGTACTCCGGTGGACATATCATGTTATTTCCTGTAGAAGTAGAAATGTAATTAGAAAGATTAGAAAGTATATAGAGGTGATGTGCTGCAATTTAATGGTGTTTCCATGGTAATCCTTCTACTAAGCCTAGACATCATACTGGTCATTTTATGAAAAGTATCTTCCAGGTATTTTTTTTTCAACTTTCAGGACACATTAAATCAATTGAGAAAGAATTGGTCAATTATTTGAGGAAATATGAAGCCCTTTCTTCCAGCTTCACTTCAAGTGAAAAATCAGTGAAAAAAATAATTTTTATCAACATTACTTTTGGAAATGCAAAGATATTAGGCTGTTTAAGCAGACAGGCGATAGGAAATTGTGAAAATTAATAGTAAAACAAAAGAATTCATAGTGATAACTGATATTTATATTCATAAATCTACGATAAAAGCCTTAATTTCATAGTCAAAGAGATTGAATGTGCTATTGGTACACTACAGTAAAAACTTTCCATTTTCATAAATCTTTCGTACTAAGTGATGATTTTATGCATGGTGACAGAAAATGAAGTGATTATTTAGTAACAAAAGTATTTTATATCATAAGTATTATAACATACATCTGAAGAGGTTTAAAAATCGTCAGGTGGACAACGATAGTTAGAAAATGGACATACAATATTATTAGTGGACATACCATTGTTAGGAAATGGACATATCTGGTTCTTTAGCATTTTTACCCAGACAAAATTAATATCAAGCTATAATTTGGCTGCAATGTGCTCTAATATGCATAAGAACTACCAAAAATTAATCCCAAAAAAATTGGGACAGGGAAACCCTTCAAATCCATAATGGCAGCTACTATTGGGTGTAAAATAGCATCTCAATAAAAACAAGAATACCCGATGTGGACCCCCGAAAATATTGAGGAGAGAGAGAGAGAGAGAGAGAGAGAGAGAGAGAGAGAGAGAGAGAGAAAAGAAAGAGAGAGAGTTATATTCCCTGAGCCCTTTTGGTGCTATTGGCCATCATTTGGTGTTAATGGCTGTCACTTTGGTGTTACATGTCGTCACAAGAGAGTTTTGGTGTTAATGGCCGTCAATGGTGTTAATGGTCGTCACTATTGGTGCATATGGCCGTAAAGGGTGTTAATGGCCGTGAAGGGTGTGAATGACCGTAGATGGTGTTAATGGCCGTAAAGGGTGTTAATGACCGTAAATGGTGTTAATGGCCCCCAATGGGTCAATGGCTGCAAATTATCACTTTAATTTTTGATAGATTGAAATAATGATTAGAAATGGACTTTGCATATTATTTTAGAAGTTACAAACTTACAAACGATTTTTTTACCCCACTTAATGATATGATTTAAGGTTAACTAAATGTCATGAACTATTTTAAAGATCTCCTTCTGATGAATTTTTCTATTTTTTTTCTAAGTTTTACAGCGTAACAACAATATTGTCTGTAATATGCAAAACAGTACCCATTATTTGGAAAGATGTTTACCAAGCGAACTATCCATACTCGATGGGCGACTTCCTGAATCCATTAAAAAGGTACAGGAGAAAAAGAATAAGGGCCCAACGGGCACGATTTAATGTATCTTTGCTCAAGGGTAGGCAATTTTACAAAAAGATGTCAACTAACCAAGTTTTCCTTGCAAAATGGTACCGTACTCAATCAATTATTTGGCAAGATGCCCACCAGAAAAACTATCCATACTTTGTAGGTGGCTTCCTGAAGCCATTGGAAAGGTGCATGAGAAAAAGAATTATAAGCTAACTGACAGGTTTTGAAAAATCTTTGCTCAAAGTTAGGCAACCTTTATGGGAAGATGTTTATATGACAATGTTTTCCCTGCAAAACCATACCCTACTATCTATACTCGGTGGGTGGCTTCCTGTGGCCCTAAGAAAGGCACAAGAGAAAAATATTTAGATGCCAGTGTGCAGGTTTTGATAAATCTCGGCTCAAAGTAGGCAATTTTTACGAAAATATATCATATGGAAATATTTTCCCTACAAAACCGTACCCTATTCAATCAATTATTTGGCACGATTCCCATCAATCAAACTTTCTATACTCGGTGGGCAGCTTAATATAGCCCTTAGAAAGGCGCAAGAGAAAAATAATTAGGAACCAACGCAATGGGAAGGTTTTAATAGATCTTTGCTCAAAATTATGCATTTTTTATGAAAATATATAATATGGAAATGTTTTCGCTGTAAAACTGTAACCTTTTCAATCAATTATTTGGCAAGATTCCCACAAATCGAACTATCTATACTCGGTGGGCGGCTTCCTGAGGCCCTTAGAAAAGACACGAGAAAAAGAATTAGAGGCCAACAGGCAGATTTGAGAAATCTTGGCTCAAAGTTAGGCAATTTTACGAAAAGATGTCATATGGCAATGTTTTCCCTGCAAAACCGTACCCTATTCAATCAATTATTTGGCAAGATTCCAACAAATCAAACTATCTATATTCGGTGGGCGGCTTTTTGAGGTCCTTAGAAATTCAAAGGTGGATTAATAAAAAAATGACCTAGAAAGTAAAAATAAAAAATCGATTAGAAAAAAATGAATTGCCAAGGAATTATTATTGTTAAAAGAATTTATTTTTTTTCAAAACCCCACCTGCTAAGATGGTTTGACAAAAACTAAAATTTTATAAAATATTGCTTTATCATTTAAAATAATATCAGACAAAGTTACAAGTGTTAGCATAATCAAACTATTTTGACGTTTCTCTGATTCTATGAATAGCCATATTGAATTATTATCTTCTACATTGACGTCATTCTTCTTTGATTGTAGTGTTTACTAGACAAAATTGTTTCAAAAATTTAAACAAAAATTTAAACGCGTTCGCCACAAGTGGAAGGGAAAGCAGTGCAGACTTTTTAAATTCACCCACTGTGTAGAACTTTGTCAAACGAAAATGTATATGATATAAAAAACATAAAAACACATCAAGGACTGTTTTATAACTTTTATGGCATATGTACCCAGGATGATAAGCAAAATTTTTGAAATAGGGAAGAAATTAAGAAATAAATCTTTTACACCCTAAAACAGAGAAGAAATAAAAAAAATGGTTTAAGGGAGGGGGGGATATAATGAAGTATTAGCCAACATATTTACCAGTGCTCATTAGGTCAGCAACAAAAGTTTATTCATTCTTATAGATTATATCTAGAGAAGTATGTTTTAGCATTCCTTTTTTAACTTTCTCATCCATATCTGTACGCAAAATTTCATTCGATGTAGTAAGAGATTGATGCCATGATAGAATACAAAGACCTAATCAATAAGGCAATAATAGTTCTGTCACAATTCATCTTTAAAGTTCGGACACAATATCTCAACTCTACAAAAAAATATTTTAACTCCATTAGTTCAGCGTCATGAAAAGGGTTATAATGATTAAGTTTTCATATCATACTAAATCTCATACTAAATGATCATACCAATCTGTGCAATCAATAACTTGCTTCATGTTGTTACTATATTTTTAGTAACCTTGTCATAATCTTGAATGTTAGAAGAAAGGATGCGGCATTGGTGCACAAATTCTCAGTTAATAATAGTTATAGAAAATATTTTAGTATAAGCTGCCTTCCCGTATCATACAGAAAGGCAGCTTCCTTCGAGGATTTTTTTTTGTCTGGTACCACCGGTATTCAAGGTAATCTCTTTTATGCAGGCCTGGATGCAGGATGCGAGGTTTTAAGTTTATTTATATGGATGATTTATGAATCGTTCAAAAATGTTAAAATTTTCTGCCTCAAGCAGCACTTTTGGCTGTTGTATCGTGCCTTGTTTTGGTTCCAACATAAGTACTTTGTTTAATTTGTTTACTATCTCAACTTTAATTATCCAACAATCCAGCGATGTTCAATAAACCTCAATCTTCTGACACAAAGCGAACCAGTAACCTTCATTTGTTTGTCTTATGCTTCTTCCGAGTACAGTCCTAAGCATTTTAGTGTCTTATTTTAGCACAATGATAAGAACAATGGTGATTTTATTACTTTTTTCCGTATAATGTTTCGCTGTATTTGCAGTATCTTTGTGATTTTTATATGGAAGCATCAATATTGAAGCAAAAAACACAGTAGGCTTATGTAGGTTTTAAAGAGTTTTTTTTGGCAGTATTAAGATTTTCATGGAAATCTTTAAACTATATTAGTATATAGTGAACTTTTATGCGAGATTAAAATAAAACTTAAGTCAAATATACGAGAAAGTCTCATTAATTTTTATAGATAAATATAAATTACTCACCAAATGGACCATGCATAATAGCTATCATCCCATTTGGGGTAACTACTGATTGATATTTAAGTGCATGCACTCTTTTATGGCCATTGTAAACGATGCGTTGATGCTCGCCAGGGCGACATATGGGCCGAACCGTGCCATCTATAAAACCAAAGCAGTCCCTCAGAGCACTGCCTTTCTGTCTTATCGCCACCGCATACTGTTCAAGTTTTCTCGGCTCTAGAAGAAATCTGTTCCAGTCGGAGATCCTGTGCTGATGTTCTTCATAAACAAAGTCCATCACTGTAGTTGTGATCATGCTTAATACTGGTACTGGCTTCGCAAATCTTGGTATCATATCTGAATATCTACACGGATATGAGAGCCTCCGGAGCAGCATACAGAGACCTTCCATACCATCACACGTACTTCCTTGATAGCACTCTATTTTATCCGGAATTCCCAATGCATTGAAGAGAAGTGGCAGGTCATTTTTCTCCACGCGAAATTCTGCTTTACATTCGGCAGGATCTATTGAGCTCAAGTCAAACTTCTCATAATTCTCGTACGGACAATTTGGGTTCTTAGAAGTATAGAGGTCATACAGTAACAAAAATTCTTCTTCGTCTAGCAATTCGTCGTCAAAAGCAAGTAAAAGAGCATCTCTCGTCTTTTGAAACGTCGCCATGTTTACTCGCCGTAGTTTTTGCGTGTCAAAACAAATCTTAAAGTGACATTGCGCCGAGACGAACGTCGTACTCGCTCCAGTCCTAACTCGGTCGTAAAGTCCCGTAGTAGATCCCCCGTCGTCGTATCTTAAGGTCTCTATTAACGCCGAACAACGTGCCTCAAATGCAACAGATAATTCAAACTCGGCTAGCCTTCCGGTACTGA
>JAUKPT010004970.1:0-10752 GCA_032273505.1 Nanomia bijuga
GTGTGTAAAAAAGCGCCTACGTAAAGAATCTTATTCCTTAATAAGCGCCCTGGTTAACTATTCCAAGAAAAAAAGTTGGTTAAAAATTTTTTTTTGGAGTTGAAGAGGGGCGCAACTTACATCAAAAATGCTGCTGCTGGCTACGCCTCTGGTATAAACTCAATCTGGATTCCCCGACTATTCCATACCCTAGAAGCGATAGATTTTCTTCAAGCTTATTTTTGTTAAGATTCTTTCTATCCTATGAAACACAGAGCTGTGCAAATCAACCTAATTTAGCATTATACCAAGTTCAAATAAACTTAACTTCTTTTCAAAGCTTGAGTTGACCCGCTCGACTTGTTAACTAAATTATTAATCTTTTTTAAATAAGCCTTTACAGAAACTATCGAGTAATTTTCAAAAAAGGGGTTCACCACTAGTTCTCACCGAAACACTTATTCTTCTCCATAGGCCCAAAATTGACCTAATAAACAACAAGGCATCATGCTGTTTTAATCTATACACAATTATCATCAATTTAACAAACAATTAGTTCCATATTATCAAATTCCATTCGAAACAGTTGAAAATGTTTGTATTTAATACTCAACCATGTTTAGTTTTCAAATAAGTTCCGCATAAGAAGACAAATTAGTTATAGAGTCGCCATCTTGATAATATGATTTCCTTCGAGTGGGCACGCCTACTGGTTACATCTTAACATCATATGATTCGCAGTGTTGTGTGAAGCCCTGTTCCATTCATTCTGAACGTGTATTTACATTAAAACTAAAAGTAACTATTCGACTAAGTTGTAATTTAGATGAGGATACTCATTTTAAAAAGGATGAGGGAGTTCTTGTCGCCGTAGGAAAGGGTTGACCTATTTAATGAAATCACAAGTCTTGTTTTGCTGCTAATTAAGAATATTCTAGCATCAAAACATTATAGTCTCCGTACATAGGAGGGGGAGATATATTATTGATATTTACCCTTTTTCTTCCAATTTTTTCCATTTTTACCGATATTCCGATATTTGATACCCTTATTTCATCCTCCCCTTCCCCATCTCACCTTCCATAAAAAGATCTGCATCCGACAATCTCAAACGTCGAATTCAGGATATTGAAAAATCTAATAACTTCCAGTTTGTTGGAATTATTGCTCAATGTTCTCATTCAAGCATGCAGAATGCAACACAGTTGAATTCGCCTTTTGGGATCTTTAGGTGTACTTTTGACTGCTGATGATTAAAACCCATATTTTCAATCAGTTATACCTTAAAAGCTTTTATTCAGTAGAATGTCTCAATAACGGAAACGGCAATGTTTTCTAAATTTTTTGCATATTTCTAACATCTAGCATATAACATTCAAATTATCTGGTTTTTGGTGCTAAAACATAATTTAAGTATTCCTAATTTGTTCAAAGAATCAAATGTAGATGTCAGTTTTCGGCTTTCGACTCAACTGTGCTTTTAAAGATTATATGTAGTTGGCAGTTGCAAATGATCTGTTTGCAATACGTAGGCGTAAAAATTTCTGTTTGAGATATCTAATTTCGTTTTTTGCTTCTACTTTATCCTCATTGATCTGCTATTTCCCTAATTTAGGCAGGATTAACCTAATGAATTAAATTTTTGCCATTTTGTCTTTTTGCCTTGCGCTGAGTTGATATCACATTCAATGATTTTGTTTACCTTGCCAACCTATCTGTCAAAATATACGAAAAGTCAAAGATGTCTCAGATTAGAAACGTCTTGACCCCAAAAGCTGACAAAATGACTGAATCTGTTTCTTTTGACTAATATATACCCGATGTTTTTTTAGAGATGAAAATGTTATTTCAGGTATTTCCACCTTAAACTTTTATTTTCTTATGAAGCAATATCAAGAAATATAATATGAAAATTTTGCAGATAAAAAATAGGGAAATAAAATATATGACGAAAGGTGCAAAAGTGTTGCCTAACTGATGACGTCTTAATCTTATTGCACAATTCTAATGGAATGACTGGGAGAAGAATGCGTCCTAGAATAGAAAGAGAAGACAGGTTATGCAAATTTTACAGCAAAAACGCATTTGAAGATGAAAGACTTCCTCATAAATTGCGATAAGTATAAGGATCAAAGAACTATATTATTGGAAAGAATAACTCGTATATACCAGGGGTTCAACTACAAATTTTCTGTTCCGGGTCTTATTTGAACCCCTGATATACCCACATTTGAATGCAATTCGTGATGATAAATCAAAATCTTCTTGATGACACAAGAAAATATTGATATAAAAAAAATGATTGCATTTTATATCAAAAAATATTTTGTAAACCAGGAGCTCTATCTAAGACCAAATTTCACTGCCACTTGCTTTTGTTTTTTAATGGTTTTGCTTTGTTATTACACTGTACAGTAGTTAACGCGTTAAATTTGTTTATCTTGGTATTTATTTATTATTTATCTAATTTATTGAAAGTATCAATACATTGATATCCATGTAAGATTATTTTTACTGAGATTGAATATAATAATAATGGAATCATTTATCTCACACTCGTTAGGACTTGTCACAAAAAATGACTAATTCAGCTGTTTGAGTGGTTCAAAATTACGTCATTAAAAAGCTAATTGGTTACTTTAAACATTGCACTACTCGCAAGGGTAGTTTATTTGGACCCCTGTAACTCAAGATTTCCTCAAGATTGACTATTATAATGACATTGCAGAATGAATCAATCATATTCTTGATGATGCAATATTTAAACCAATGAAAAGGCAAAATTAGTCATAATCCAGTGGCTGTGTATTTGAATGATTACTTATCAAATGATTGATTTCTCTAATTCTTTCACCCAGTTGTTTGTTTGGTTTTTGGGGAGTTTGTCTGTTTCTTCTCTGTCTAAATGACACTTCCCTGTGCGTTTGGTTTAGACCATAGTTCGTATATCTAGTGGTTAGGAAACATACTGTTTTATGTTATTGTGGATGTTGTGCACGGTTAAATAATGACCCAATCTATTGATAAAAACGATTACCATTTCTATTAGCCAATTTAAAAAACACGTCAAAATAAATGTAATCCTGATATATAAAAAACAGTCGTAAATTTTAAGTAACGTGATATTAACCGTGCACAAATGTTCATTTCAAGATACGACGATGCCTTTATTATATTTCAATGACGTTTCATGACCATATGATATAATAAAAATGTTTAGACCTACAGTTCCCAAGTTCAATTGAAGAATCTTGATGTATTAGGACTCAGCAGATAAAGGGCTCAAGTCTAGTTATGTTTTCAATATTGTCCAAGTGAAGTGTTTTTTACTTATATTACCATTGTGGAACATAATCAGAAGAAAAATCAAACATAGCCAAATTTGTTAGATTGTTATGATATATGCCCTGTCTAAAAGTAGAAGTATAGGATTGTTGAAACAATGAAATAAAGTGAAGATGAATGAATGTCGAGGCCGAACCAGCACCATATTATCAACACAACAAATCTTATGTTTTGGAACTGTTTTTTCTTCTTAAATGCTAGTCAAGGCTTTTCAATTAGGGATTTGACGTCCAGTGATTTTGGCCAATTTCTGGACCCCCCCACCCCAATCCAGTAAATTATGGAGTTGAATGTATCGGGATTAAAGAGGTAGATAGAATGGAAGACTGCACAGTGCATTCGTATAAAAAAGTTTCGGAAAATACACATGGAAACCATTCTATTTCTAGAACATTCTAGAACTAATGACACGAGAGGAAGAAAGAAATTATTTGGTTAATCTCTATAAAAATTTCATCAAATGATTATTTGATTCTTATCAAGATTATTCGATTCTTATCAAGATTAGTATCATCAGAGCAAGTCAAAAAGGCGATACATATTTGATAAATCATCGATATTTTCTTGATAATCTTATTGAAGAATTGATCAAGACAAAGATGCCGTCACTTAATGATTCATTAGTCGCTATTAACAGCATGATAATGATCGGAAATCAATACGAGATGCGACAATGGAGTTGTCAAAAAGAATAAAGATGAACGAAATTGGATTACGATTATTGAACAGGAATTAAAACTATCTGATGTATCGGGATTAAGATTAGGCGAGACAATAGAGAACTTTCTTCATCGCAGTCATAACAACGAGGTTTAGAGTTTATTTCTGTAACGGTATCAGTCACATTGATGGCTTTATATGAAGGTTGAGTTTAGAATGTTTCTAGGAGACATAATGTATGGGCTAATACCAAGTCCCAAGAGAAGATTTACTTAGTTTGTGCTCATGCAATGACTGCAAACCCCCCTCTGATAAGTTCATTGCATGGCAAAGCCGTTTGACTGATCAGGAAATTATTCATAACAAATTTTATATGAGAAATATATTTTATCCTTTTACTTTCTTGAACATTTTGGAAATAGCATATTTTCGATACGAAAAGTTTGAGCAAGTATACGCGTTAATAGGTGTTTCGAAAATGTATTGCTATGTTGTGCTAAAACAACCATTATGTGATGATATGTTTATAGGATGTGATTTTATATATAATAAATTTTGTGTATATAGGCTCTTTTTAATTGGTCAGGTGTGCCCTGACAATAAATTACATACATATTGTTTTTTTACATAATTTTAATCATCAATTTTAAGCATCTGAAAATGAAAAAATAAATTTGGGTTTCTGGCCAAAATTCCGCTAGAATGACCCAAACAGTTTACCCTTTCTTCTATATCTGGGGTACATTTGTGTAAATGAGAGATGAAATTTGATGGCGCCATGCCATTATTGAGAAATTTAGTTCGAAAATGTCCCTTAAAAAAACTGTCACAGGTAAGAAATTGTTTGAAAATGTGATACCAATAAAAAAAAGATATGGTTCCGGCCAAAATCGGGGTATTTCAACCATTTCTCACCCCATAATACCAAGATTTCTTGATGTGATTACTCATGTTTTACATATCATGCAATTATATGGCATTGTGTCTTAAAGTTTGCGTAAACGAATTTCGTGCTCATAACTATTCACCAGAGATAATTTGATGACTTGATAACTCGTAATGTTACGGAAATGTAAAGGAAACGTAATAACGAAATTGCGCGTGTATAATTAGCGAAGTCTTGTAATTAATTTACATTTATAATACAATACTTCGATACATTAAATACATTCCACAGGGTACTTGATAAGTCGTAATATTTGCTCACACGCATCACGGCAATTATATTTAATATAAGACAATGCAGCAGACGGAACGTCATACCCTTATCTACTTTACAGAGTTCACTCACTGAATAACGCGGATACCTCCTTAAGCTTAAAAGTTTAAACTTGATTTATAGCCAAAATATTGACATTCTATCAAGTATGGTATGTACGTATAGCTACAGACGTCTTGCCCTTTCACTCGGAGAAATATGTTCTCACCAACACGACAGGGGGATTCGCCTTCTACAACCCCCAATGGCCGGTAATTCGGCCTACGGTTCTTGCTGTTTGATTGGTTGTAAATTACATTAACAAGAATCTGTTTGGTTTACTTCTAAATACTTTCATGATTTTTGACAAAACATTTAATTGTGACAAATTAGATCAAATTAGAATTTTACGTTTAATTTGTAGGCAATCCCTTCCAAGTGTTTCACATTTGTTTTGAGCATTCTAAACTAATCTGGCACACAAACCCATTAGCACTCGACTATAAGTTCACTCCAATCGTGCACTACAACACTCCTTGATCAATTCTTAATTAACAACAAGCTGTGCGTACAATAGAGCGGGAATTAACACCTTAGAGCGGGAATTAACACCTTGCGGACACATTGCTTATCTTTTATTGCATTCATGATATATTTTTGGGAGATTATAATCTTGGGATTACGTTGGTACGACACTGCTGTGGAGTTGTGCGAATAGTGAAAGGTTATGTTGCAATAATAATAGCTTTTTTAGACGGCCATGATGAGAAAGTCTAAAAACAATGCATATGAATGAAAAAATGATTGTATAGAAGATATTTCTTTGAACAATATATTATTATAAATTACATATATTTGCAAGAAGATGGCAGGATATCGATTCTATTCTTTAATTGAGTAAAATCATAGTTAGTATATCTAATGGTTATGAAACATATTGTTTTATGTTGTTGTGGGTGTTGTGCACGGTTAAATAATGACCCAATGTATTGAAAACTATTGATAAAAACGATTCACTCGAAACAATGCCAAATTTTATAAACCAATTGGGAAAACACGTCATAACAAATGTAATCCTGATAGTAAAAACAGTCGAAAATTTCAAGTTATGTGATATTAACCGTGCACAATGTCAATTTCAAGGTCTTTATCATATTTCAATGGCGTTTCCTAACCATATGATATAATAACTATGGTAAAATACGTATCATCGTAACATACTGCAATACAAAAATATTTTGTCGGGCATTGCCCATAATTTTATCAACCTACAAGTGCTCTAAAGCAGGGTGTCAGAAAGCCGAAAGCGCGAGAGCGCTGCTCCAGAGAAGAGAGCTTTGGTTGCGCGAAGCGCGACCTACCAAAAAAAAACCTTATACAACAAACACACATTTAAAAGCACACACATTCGAAAGTACATTATCGCCACATGTACAATACCTAATCCTTTTTTTTAAATATATTGTTACTGACCCTTTTCGTTTCGAAATATATGTTGTGTTTATGTATTTAGAAGATATATTTTCTTTGAAATTATCTGTATTTCATTTTTAACCTTCATTTCCACTAGCCATCAAAATGTATTATGCATATATTAATTTAAGGGTAATTAGGGGATTGCCGATTTTGAATTATTTTTGATTCTTGCCGGAGGCTTTTGACAAAATTTTTATGCTCCCGCGAAGCTTTTGGTTTTCTGCCACGCTGCTCCAAAGAAACATTGTACCAAGTAGTTTACAAAAGCGTCAAGAAAGTATTATTTCATTTTACGTGCAAACCTTACATTAACCTTATTTTTTACTGCTAGACTTGTTCATCATTTTGACGTAAAAACGTATATTTTTTGGACACTTTAAAATAAAATAAAAACTTTTTAATTAGTAATAAAATAAATGTCACATGACCTAAATTAATGATTTTGAAAATAGAAAGGGTACATTATTCTTTTACCTTCATCATAATTGCCGTGCCATGTCGATCCACCAAACCTGAACTGTGCAAGGAGGATATGCGTGATTAACGAGGTCAGGCCTAAATAATGTAAGGAACAAATATTGCAACAGAAAGGTGAAAATAATGTCACAACACACATCTCTTGATGGAAAATGACTTGAACTGAAACCAAAAACTGTTATTGGATAGGATTATCGATTATGTGCAAACTTCAGTTCAAAACCAACTACGTAAACATTATGAAATACTATGAAATATAGAGCGGTATATAACTTGAAATAATATACGAGAGTCTAAGAATTATTTTAAGAATGATAGAAGTTTTAGAGAGTTTTTGGATTTTTTTTTGTAGTTTTTGGGTGTTTTTCTTGTGTAAGAGACTATATTTCTAGTGATGTATCTTTCGAAAATATTACATTAAACCTGGAATAGTAATCGGAGAAGGAAAAAAGGGTACAACACTCTCAACCTTACTTATGCAAATTCACCTTTCCGAGTTACGTCACTAATCTCAATGTTTGGCACCGCCAAGATGGTTGCTAATTGCATTTTTATTGCACATTTATTTTACAAAAGATTTCGATCTCTAAAAATATTTTCGATTTTCTCGTTGTCTGTTTCTTCATTTTTGATAAAATTCACATCATTTGAGAGATAATTGTGATATAAAAATCACCTTGCTCCGATAGCAACTTCCTGTATTAAATCCAGTTAAAGTTTTTGTTTTCAATTTTCTGTAACACAACTGTAGCAATTTTTAAACAATTTTTCTTCACTTTTATCTGTTTTTGTAACTTGAAATTTTGCAAAATTCTCGAACAGCACACTGCATATTGTTTCAAAATATTGGACAAATCACCAAATCTCACCGTTGGACTCTTAAGCATGCAAATAGCGTCCATAGATATTTGTTAAATACATTTTCGTGCTCATATGATGATGTTATTGAAAATCGCCCTTTTGAGGGATACCTCCCTTCTGCAGTCTAAACACCTGTACACCAAACCAACAGATGCACATTTGTATCTAAATGCAGGTTCGTGTCACCCTAATCACGTAATCAAGAATATACCTTAAGAGCAATTAATACGTGTAAGGAGAATTTGCTCAGATATTAACAACTACCATTTGAATTCTAATAAAATTATCCGATATTTTATCTCTCGGGGATACATGAAAAACCATTTGGAAAAATAACTACTTCAAGTGAGAAACATGTGTCGTGACAATTTTCTTCTTGGTCCCGAAAAAAGCAATTAGAAAGACACTAACACCGTTTTCAAATCATCGTATCAAATAAAATCAAACTTGAAGAAGTCTTCTAATGAGAATAAACTTAGTGTTCCTGAATTTCGTAAGAGTAGAAGTAGAAGAAGAACTGGTAAAAGAATTATAACATCTTGGACAATGACTTGAAACCATGGCGATCTCTACTAAAGAATAGAGGTAATGTAGATAGCCTTTTCGACAAGCAGACCCAGTCAAAAAAAAGTTTTTTTCATCTTACATTTTGTCGTTTTTCTTCCGAACGGATGGCTCTTTTTCAATACAAATCAGCATGAGCATGGGTAGTAAATGTTTGAATATAAAAAAGTAGAAAAGAAAACTTATAGTACTTTCCGCTAAAATCAGTGATTTGTTCAGAAACAAATGAGTCATTATTTTCACAACCCTTGACCCAACATTTTCCCCGATTGGCTAAAAAAATTATATTTGCAATTACTACAGTCTCCATAAAATATGAAGAGTCAGCCCAGTCAGAAGGTCGAACACTCGATTTCACATGCATGGTTGCATGGCATTTAGTAGAAAAAAGAACTTGAAGCAAATACTTTGTAAAAATGATGTTTCACACATAACAGACACAAATATGCAAGAGTTGTCAATTCTGTTCAATACATCAAAATAATGATACGTTGACCAACCCACAAAATGGCTATACCGTAAGAACAAAAACATGCACTTGCTTAACCGAAGGATTAGCATACGCAATTAAATGCACAAGTTGTTAATTGTTGTACATTGGTCAAACAGGGAACGCGATGAGAAAGCGGTTTGGTCAACATAAATACGACATAAAAAAACGTCCAGACCAAAATGAACCGGTCAAGCACTTTAAAACGTGCAATCATGAGACTAATGATGTAATGAATCATTTGCATACGTATATTATTGACCACGGGTTAAAAGATCAAGCTGCACGAAAGAGATTGGAGGACAGGATGATTTGCAGGCTACAAACTATGGGTAACGGTGGCCTAAAGGAAATGTATTACACATGGTCATCTTTCCTCGGCGCAAATGAAAATTAAAGTTTTAATTTACTTCTACCACTTTATACTATTGACGTCTATTTGACGAGTTCTTTTATAAAAGTGTTAACATTTTAGTAAGGTTTTGATTAGTATCATAGATATGACGTTTTCTATTGGAACATTTAACCTTGTTTAAAAGACTTTAACTGCCAATACATCCTATTAGAGAATAAACTTTCGCGGATGACCGCATTTAAGATATTTTGCGGGAATAAACTTTCGTGGATTTCCGAAAAATAGCCGGAATGAACTTTTGCGGAGAAGAAAGAAAAATATGTTTTTTTTTATGAAGACCGATATTTTTCTCATACACTTTTAGTCATAAACACTTAAAAATTCATAATTCCGAGGAAAGAATCCAAGTGAAAATGAGAAAGCTCATTTCTAAGGTAAACTCAGGCCAAATTCTATTTTTGCAAGGACTGACATTCTGACCGACATCGACATTTTGACCCTCAAGTACCTGTATATTGATTTAATAAAAAGTTAACAAAAATCCCGGCTTAATGGAATAATGACCTGGACCCAATGCATCTAATAAATAACTTTTAGTTTTTATTTGGTATAAAAACTAAAAGTTATTTATTAGATGCATTGGGTCCAGGTCATTATTTCGACTAATGCACTTTTAACATGGTTCGTTGTTAAAACATATTTTATGTCAATTGGTTTTCCGACAGGTTGATTTTCCGAAAGGTCGTTATTCAGACAGTTTGCAGATCGACAGTTCCCTGAAATTCAATCAAAATCGATTAAGACCATAAAAAAATCAAACAAGAGAATACTCATCAAAAAGCACCATAACAAATTTAATCTTTTTTTAAAGTAACGGAAATTAAGCAAAGAATAAAATTTGTTGGAATAGCGACCTGTCGGGATAACGAACAATCGTTTTGAATTGAATTTCAGAAAATGTAAAAACTGTCGGAGTAACGACCTGGGTCGCAATATCGACCTGTCGGAATATCGAACCATCATTGTTCATAGAAATAGAGAAAGTTTGGAAGTGCATTTGTCGTAATAACGAATTTTTGGAATAACGACCTGTCGAAATAACTACCTTTTGGGAAAGCAAGCTGATCCCGATGCATTTCATCTTTAATTGGTCATCTTCAAAAATGAAAACTTTGAAAACCATGTCTTTTAAAATTCTGTCTAATTTCAATACGCGTTGAATTTAAATTATTAACGTGCTACCAAGCACGCATACAGGATTGCTATTGATAAAGGAAGAAGTTATTCACCGGAACCCTCAGCGGAGGTAGAAGCGAAGAATTTCTATGTCTAACGCTGATAGAAACG